>CAJNDV010030724.1:21118-53719 GCA_905221635.1 Symbiodinium sp. CCMP2456 | reverse complement strand
TTACGGTAGGGTTTTAGGGTTTAGGGTTTAGGGTTTAGGGTTTAGGGTTTAGGGTTTAGGGTTTAGGGTTTATAACCCATTGCTCTAAACGCGTCTTGAGTTTTGTCGCGGCTTGGGATCCAATCTTCGGCTTCGGGCTGCAGGGTTTAGGGTTGGCGTGGGGATTAGGACTTAGGGTTTAGGCTTTAAGGATTAGGTTTCAGTTTGGGTTTGCGGTTCAGAATCGTGTTGTAGATGAGTTTCATATTGTGGCTGGCACAAATGATTCAGCCACCACAGGGGGACGGGAATAGGAACTTATTTAGGGGCCTTACATACATAGACGAGTCAGGGCCAACACAGGGACCTTAATTAGAATGATGTTGAATAGGTGCAATAGAGAGGAGTCGCTGCTTCTCATGAAGTTAAGGCCTAGCAATGCGGTTCAGGGCTTGGGGTTTAAAGTTAGGGTTTAGGGTCAGGGTTACCCCTAAACCCTAAGCCCTAAATCGTGGACTGAGGGGTTCAGGGTTAATATAGGGGCAAAAGTAATTAGCAATACTACTTTGGGGGGTTCCTTACTAGTATAACTCGAGTATAACATTCCCCAAAACCCTATTCTCATTAATTCAGGCCCTTATATTTTGTCTCAAACCCCTAATCCCTAAACCCCTAAACCCTAAACCCTAAACCCCTAAACCCAAAGGCCCTTACATTAGGGTTTTATGTTTATGCGTTAGGCCTCTCTCTGCAAGGCGCTGCCTAAACGGAAGGTCAAAGCATGTGCAAAGATGCGGTGGGCTCAGGGCTTTGATTTAGGGTTTAGGACTTTGGGCTTTGATTTCGGGTTTCGGACTTTGAGTTGAGGGTTTAGGGTTTAGGGTTTGCGACTTAGGGTTTTGGATTCAGGACTTAGGGTATAGTTGGGGTTTTGCGGCTTAGGGCTCAGGACTTTGAGTTTGCGGCGGTTTGGTCCGGACGGGAGAGACAGGGCTTGGGGCGTGATGTCTTGTGTGTGTGTGTAAAGATATGGGGATCTGCATCATATCCAGTAACAACTGATAGTAGCCGTAGCCCCTCCATTAGAGTCCCTGTGCTAAACCCTAAACCCTAAGCCCTAAACCCTAAACCCTACCCACATAAGCCTTTCTCTGGTTATCATTCTGCGAGACTTTGGGGCTTCTGAGGGGTGGGTTGAGTTGCTGTGTAGCAAAGTCTGACATAGGGTCTCTGACAATGTAGGGGCCTAAATAAATACCAAAGCGAGTTCGGAAAGCATTGCTTTTGCCTCAGAAGGTGTTGGCGCAGTGTGATTTCGGACGGAATGTGGCTCAAGAAAAAGGAGCTCTCGTGGGTTATGAGCCCAAGATAACGTAGCCGTAGATAGCTCCGCACAACCATGGAAACGGACCCAGAATCTGGAAGACTGCTTGAAGCTAGGATCGATGAAGCTGTTGTCGAGCCGAACTACGAACAGGATTTAGGAAGCTCTCGAGGTGGGCGCTCTTCTGAGACCCAAGCGGGTTCGCTAGGACCTTGTGTGGCCCGTGATGGAAATCATGAGGGGTCTAGCGTGGGAGAACGTACAGTGGTTTCCGGAACTCGAACGCCCGCCCAGATGAACCCTGGACGTAGGGAAGATGAGCAAGGGGAACCCCGAGGAGTTCCTCCACAAGGTTTTTCGCCGGCGAGACTTTCTACATCTCTCTCCTCTATGGAAAGGGGAAGGCCTTCGCTGCGTGATCGAACTTCACATGGGAGGGCTCCCAGTTCAGAAGATCAAAGGTTTGATAGATTGACTAGCCTCATGGAATCTATGATGGTGAGGATGGATAGAATGGAGGAAGACCGCCAAAGCAGGCGGAGCAGTCAGAGGACTCCGGGTTCGGAATCTCGAGCAGAGTGGGGAGGTTTTGGGGTAGGTTTTAGGGGAATAGGACTAGGTGGGAATAGAGGGAACCCTGCTGAAATACCCTACGCCACTAACTCCTTAAATCCCCCTAACCCCCTGCCTCTCCTGTATGACTCTGAAGAAAACCATGTCTCGTGGATGTCGGTCCCGGGCATGAGCTCAGGTCATGTGCCCAGGTCTGAGGTCACAGGTGCACAGGTTGGCCTTCATCCACAGGTGCAGGTCACAGGTGCACAGGTTGGCCTTCATCCGCCCGCCCAGGTTACAGGTGCACAGGTTGGCCTTCACTCGCAAGCACAGGTCACAGGTGCACAGGTTGGCCTTCACTCACAGGCACAAGGCGCAGGTGCACAGGTTGGTCTCCAGCCGTACGCCCAGGTCACAGGCGCACAGGTTGGCGTTCAGCCGCAAGCCCAGGTCGCAGGTACACAGGTTGCCTTCCATCCGCAAGCACAGGTCACAGGTGCACAGGTTGCCTTCCATCCGCAAGCGCAGGTTACAGGTGCACAGGTCGGCCTTCACCAACAGGATCAGGTCCCAGGTGTGCGAGATGGTTATATGCAGCAGGGTGTCCAACCCCAGGTTCAGGGGATAGAGGATTCTGGTTTTCATCAGCCCAGGCGGGGACAGCCTTCCATGTCTGTCTCGGGTACGCAGATTGGGGTTGGGGGTGAGGTGATAAGTCCAGCGTTTTCGCCATGGGTCAGTGCTCCCACGCCTTTAACTACACCCCTAGGAGAGACCTCGGCTCCAGGTCCAGCGCCGATGAGTGTGGATGGGTCCAATGCCTCTCGATCCTCCTTTCAGTCTGCAGAGTCGGTGACCCAGGCGTTGCCGGCCAGCCGAGGTCCGGAGCGCTACTATATTGGGGAGTCAGGTGGGTTTTTAGAGACACCGCCAGGTTTAGGAGCCGTTTCAGGGACTCTGCATGAGCCCCGACCGTCCTCGCTTTCACCGGTACGGCCTTGTATAGTCCGGTATCCGGTGACCCCCGGAGGCACCGAGATAAGACCTCCTGTCAGCTCCCCACCGACGACTCCAATCAGAAAGAAGACCCCACCTCCTCAACCTCCGCCTTGGATTCCCAGTGAAGAGAAGTCAGGGTTTGAGGGGATTAGGGGAAATGAGGTCTGGATGACCAATGTTCCTCCGCCACCGCCTTTGCCAGGGCCCGTTCGGAATGCAACCCCGCCTCCGGTGATTCCGGTGCCTACCACCAGCTCCCAAAGCACTGCTGTTACTGCTGCTCGGCCAGAGGAGCCCTCGAGGTACGTGCAGGCCCTTCCGAAGCTCGAGGATTACACTTTGGATCAGGGAGCTGTGATTCTTGGGGATTGGATAGTCATGGTGACTCCGGTCGTAGGTTCACTGTCTTCCGGGGCAGGTAGTTGGTTCACTGAGGTTCTTCAACGGGTTGGCGACCACTATAATAGATGGCTTTCATCAGACCCAGTGACTCGTTTATCTGTGAGGACAGAAGCAATTGCGGCAGGAGCTTTGTGGGCTTCGGACCCAAGGTACACTATGCTGGAGCAAAGAATGGCGTCTCTGTTGCTGGATGCTGTACCGTCAGCCGCCAAGTCAGAAATTGTATCGGTGCGGGCACTGACTTCGGTGGGGATTTTGTTCCTTTTACACACGCGCTACCAGCCCGCCGGTCAAGCTGAGAAGAGCTCGATTTTGCAGTTTCTTGTAAGCCCTGAGGTTCCCCGGGACTCCCAGGCAGCCATAAAAGGCCTCCGAAGGTGGATACGGTGGTTGGCTCGGTCCGCTGAGCTCCAGCTCTCGTCACCGGATCCTTCACTGCTGGTGAAAGCAGTGGACAAGTTGGCATGCACGCATCTCACGGATGCCTCGGCGGTTTTTAGAGTCCAGTCCTTTAGGATGCAACATGGGGTGGAACACAAGCCCAGCCAGGCGTCAGCCGTGTCGTTAGCTCAGCTGTATCTTGCAGAGCTGGAAACTTTGGCGTTGGCAGAGCCAGAGCAGAAGGACAATAAGCGACAACGTGTGGCCTCGGTGCAACCAGATGGGGCCCCGCCAACGCTAGGTGAAGGTGATAAACCGAAAGGCAAAGGCAAGGAGAAAGGGAAGTCCAAAGGCACCGCGGACCAGAAGGAATTGTGTAGGCAGTTCTCCACGGATGCTGGGTGTCCCCGTGGCAACACTTGCAAGTACAAGCATCAATCGTCCACTGGGATGACTGGAAGATGCTTTAACTGTGGAGGGAAGCATATGAAGCCGGAGTGCACCTCACCAGGTGGAGGAGCCGCCAAGGTTGCAGAAGTAAGTACGCCCGGTGCCAAGAAAGGTGCCCGAAAGGTACAAGGCGAAAGGTCCGAAAGCGAGATTACTTCGGATGCGACTGGTGAAGCTGCGCTCAGTGGGCCAACTCTCGGGCCTTCTACTGTGCAGGCTATCAAGGAAGCCGCAACATCCTTGAGACAAGAGCTGATGAAGGCCGTTCGCGTCGCCGGAGCCCCGGAGCATCAGGTGAGTCAGATGAGTTCAGGCTCCTGCAAAGGCTTGATAGATGGAGGTGCTACCAGCTGCCTCCGGGCAGCAAAGAACCGATTTGAGTGGAGGGATGCCACTCCCACTACAATCAAGTTGGCAGTGGGTGCCTATGAGGCACGCGTATCACCGGCAGGAACACTCCTGGTAGCTCCAGGCACCCCGTGTGAGCCGATCATCGCATTGCATGAGTTGATTCGGTTGGGATATAGGATGACCTTCATGAGTGTAGATCGGATTAGGGTTTGGAAACCCGGAAAGCCCGACTTGAAGTTAGACTGCAGCACCGGATGCCCAGAGGTCGATGAGGCTACAGCCTTAGCCTTAATCCAAGAAATTGAGGTGAGCAAGCAGGTGAGTCAAGCCCGTGCGGCGAGACTGTCCGCCCAGCAGGGTCCGGTTACCTTTGAGGAGGCCCTATCCGACTTGTCTGTTTCGGGAGAGGCCCTCGCCGCGTGGTTCCGAACCCTCATCCCTTCCATTCCGGCTCACTTGATGCCCGAGCTTGCCGTACCTTCCAGTGTTCAAGCCACTCCGTGGAACCGTCGCAAAAGGAGAGCCTTGCAGAGAACCAAACATGTGGTACTCCACCTCTTCGCCGGGGAGTCTCGAGGTATCTTAGCCGACTTACCAGAAGGCTGGATGCATCTTTCAGTAGATGTGCAAGAGGACCTGCATGATCCCACTGTTTTCGGATTTCTTCTACACTTGGCCAAGCAAGGCAAGGTGAAGGCAGTCATCGGCGGGCCTCCCTGCCGTACATTTTCAGCTCTCCGACATCGTGGAGGTAATCCTTCCCCACTGCGGGGAGAAGGAACCGATCAATGGGGACTTCCGAGTCTAAGTCCGGCCCAACAGGCTGCGGTGGATCGGGATTCTCTCCTATTCTTGAAGATGTTTATGATTGCATCAGTTGCAAGGCGTGCCGCTCGCATGTACCAAGCGCGAACCTCCCAAGGCAGACCCTCGGTCCCAGAGCCATTTGCTTTTGTGATAGAGCAACCTGAAGATCCTTGTCAAGTCTTTCAGGGTTACTTTGATGATCAGGGCCGCCCGTACGCTTCTTGTTGGCGGTGGTCTGCGTGGCTGGAATGGTCCAAAGCAGAGGGTGCAACCACTTTGTCGTTTGACCAAGGGCCTCTTGGGCATGCTACGCGGAAGCCTACGACTGTGGGAATCATTGGGCCAGGTTGGGCCCTTCAGTCGCAAAGAGGGGGAGGTACCCAGCCTTCTGAAGTTACCTCCTCGTTGTCATCGCGTTCCCTTGCTAAATGGGCCCCAGGGCTAGTTCGAGCGGTGCAAGCGTTTGTGGGATTTCAAATAAGTTTGTTAGTTGAAGAAAAGGGTTCCCCCAGAGGGTCTTCTCGTCCTTCCAGTTCAGATGAGTCCAGCAGTGAGGAAGTAACTCACATGTGTGCTGCACTGACAAAGGCAGAGAAAACTCAGCGGGAATGGGCCCAACACCTGGCTCAGGATCATTTGCCTCGCAGACGTGATTGTTATCATTGCCTCAAGGGCGAACTGTCACATCGTGCCCACCGCAGGGTGCTTGTTCCACAGGCTTACTGTCTAGGGGTGGATCTCATAGGCAAACTAGAGCCAGCTAAGCACGAACCTACGGGTCCTAAGAGCACCAAGACCATCCGATATGGTTTGGTTGGGGTTTACACTTTTCCGAAGATTGTGGCCCCAGAATATCACGGACCAGCCGGTCCCAAAGATCCACCTGTTCCCGATGAGCCGGAGGCACTTCTTCAGAAAGGCCCGTTTCCAGCCTCCGATGTTGGATCAGAGTACGCACCCTCCGAAGCCCCAGAGGCTTTGGACCCCTTGCAACCGGAGGCTTCTCATGATGGAGCCCATTTGCACCCAGATCTCTTGGAGCTTGGATCCGAGTATGCACCATCCGAAGCCCCAGAGGTTTTGGACCCCTTACAGCTTGAGGCTTCCCAAGAAGATGCCCGTTTGTCCTTGGATGCCTTAGAGCCCAGTGGCTCCCAGCTACCGGATGCAGATGGTTTGAATGTCTTGTGCCCGGCAGAAGGGCTACCTGACTTGGTGTCAGATGAGGAAGCAGGACCAAGGCTTGAAGCTTCAGATCAGGCTGATGTAGGTCTAGAAGCTCTCACCGCGGAAGAGCTCGAGGCTGCTGATGAAGCTGACGCTGCCTGGGAGGCACAATGGCGCGATCGCCCGTTGCCAGCAGTACCTATGCTGGAAGTCCCATTCTTTGTTCCCCTGACAAGCAAAAGGCCATCCGAGGTCATGTCAGGCATCATGCAAATAGTGAGTGATGTCACTGCACTTGGACTCCCGGTTCACAGGATGCACTCCGACCGGGGTAAGGAATTCTGCAATCTCCCTCTACGGGAATGGGCACGTCACCACTTGATCCACGTTACTACCACTACGGGGGATAACTGGCGCTCTAATGGCCGGACCGAGAATTGGGTCAGGCTTCTGAAGCGGGCTACCCGTACCCTGCTTTTGGCTCATGACGTGTCATTGGAGCAATGGTCCTTTGCCATGCGACATGTGACTGCCCGCTTGCAAAGTGCCGCATTATCGCAGCTTGGGATATCCCGTCCCCGTTTGTTGCCATGGCAGGCCCAGCTGGTGTTGCGCCAGCGCACATATGCCAATCTTCGACCCTGGACCACTCGGGCCATCACGGCGAGGGTCTTGTGTCCTTCCACCGATGTCCATGGTGGCCACCTGGTAATTACCGACCAAGGTAATTATGTTCACACTGATGCTCTTACGGAGGCTGCTGGCCCCTTTGAGCTTCTTCCCTATGAGGGACCGCCACCCTCCGCTCGCCGCCGTGGCAAACAACCTGATGTGCGGGCCCTCCGGGCGTCTGCCCCGTCGTTTACACCATCAGACTTCAGGTCTCAGTCTTCCAGTGTCGGCGTTGCACGCCGAGGGGGAGATGGGTGTCAGGGTTATCGTTTAGATGAGGCCCAAAATTTTTCGCAGATCCCTCCTAATGCCGATCACTCAGAGGGCCCGAGTTTGGATGAAAGTTTCCAAGAAGGATCAGTTCCAAAGGATTCTCAAAGCCAGTTCGGGGGAGGTGGTCAGTTTGAAGAAGAATCAGGTCCAGAGGATTCTCAAAGCCAGTTCGGGGGAGGTGGTCAGTTTGGAAAAGAATCAGTTCCAGAGGATTCTCAAAGCCTGTTCGGGGGAAGCCATTTGGTCTGTCCGTCTCAGTGTTGCATATCAAAGGTCGCCCCTGTATCGCAGATAGGTCAAGCCATGCCAGGTACCGTAGGCTGTCACAAGTTAGATTCCTCTGAAAGACCAGGTGATGAGAAAAGGTCAAAGAAGCAAGTTCGCTTTGAAGTAGAGGAGAGCAACTCAGGACCGATTGGCTTCGATGTTCTTACCGTTGATCAGTCTGAGTCCTTGGCTTCAACCATGCTTGAAAGTTTAGAGGTACGAGTGTCGGATGTACACGCTTTGTTGCTGGCCTCTGGATGTACCAAAGTCAATTCCACCAGGGCTCGACAGATGAGAGCTACTGAGCATTTTGATGAGGCTGATGGCTTGTATGTTGTTTTTGGGCACTACCACTCCCATGGCAACACCGGGGTTACCCGAAGTGTGTACCGTCGTCCGCAACTGACCAGGTTGCTCTGTCATGTTTTACGAAGGGCGCACCCTTCCGCTACGTTTAGCGCAATGTGCCTTACCCGCAATTGCTCTCAGAGGTGTCACCGAGACACTATGAATCAACTGGGAACGTTGAACTACCTACTGCCCTTGTCGTCCTTTCAAGGAGGTGATTTGTGGGTTGAGAATTCAGAGACGCCTGAAGAATTGGCTGTGTATCGGCCAGTGCCAACCTCAGAAGGGATCCGGCTACGAAAGGGAGAAATACTTTCAGTTAAGCCTGCCTTAGCTTTTAATGCTCGGTGTTTTCATGAGGTACAAGAGGCTGTTGGGGACCGGTGGATGTTGATCGGATACACCCCGAGGAAGGCGGAAGACCTAGATGAAGCCCAGATCCGGACGCTTCGAGCTGTGGGTTTTCCGCTAAGCCTAACACCTTGTGTGGTGCCGCCCACCGTACGGACATTGGCCTTTTATGCTGAGTCCTCTGAAGACTTGGTTCCGTGTTTTGAATGCACTTCAGCTACGCAGGTTCTCCAACGTTGCAGGGATTCGGTTATTCAGGTGTATGACCAGATGCAGCACAACTTGAAACAGCTAGTTCGGGTTGCAAAGGGTTTTTGGGGAGCCGCCAATGACAGAGATCAAGGACAGGAGGTCGCTGCCTTCATCCGGGACACTGAACGGCGAGTGTGTATGCTGGAAGAGACTCTTCAAAGGCAGACCCAGGATCCCTGCCAGTGCCCACCCTTATTGCCAGATTCCGTGCAAAAGGAGTTGGCCACTTTCGCCCCAGATGCCGAGGTGAATCATTTGTCTGTGAGGGTAGCTCACCAAGCAGACCCACCTCAGGAGGATGCCCGCAACTCCTCTAATGTGCCCCTCCAAACCCGTACCCTTACCCTTCCGGAGGTGTTAAAAGAGTTAGGGGAATGGTTGGGTAGTTGGAAAGAGGAGTACGACAGCCTGGTGTTTTCGCATCAAGCGGTGAAGCCGCTTGCCAGTTCGCAGCTTGAAGAATGGAGACAAGAAGGGAGGCGCTTTCAGATTATCCCGTCCAAGCTGGTGCACACTCTGAAAGCGCACACCGCCCGAAGAAAGACTCGATGTGTGTGTTGTGGTAACCTTGAAGAGGGGACCTGGTTCACTCGAGCAGAATGCTACGCCAGTGGCATTGATGCCACCGGCCTCCGAGCTATCTTGAGGGTGTGTGTGGTGTGGGGCTGGGTCATAAGCTCCTTTGATGTTAAGACTGCTTTCCTGCAGAGCAAATTGCTGGAAAAACACAACATGCCTACAGTTGTGAAAACTCCCTGGTTGTGGAGAAAGCACGGTATATGTGAAGAAGAATACTGGCTAGTTTTAGGTGCTTTGTATGGGTTATGTATTAGCCCTAGGAGCTGGTGTGAATCCAGAGACCAGACGATGACTCATGCCCGTGTCTCCATCCCCGGATACCATGTCCGCTTCGTGCGTTTTGACTCGGACCCCAATGCCTGGTGGATTCGAGGTTTACTCCAAGAAGATGCGCCTGGCTTTGAAATTCTTGGGATTGTAGCTTGGTATATAGACGATGCCTTAGTCCTGACTAGACCTGAGGTTTCCCAGAGCCTTACCGCCTGTGTGGCAGGCCTTTGGACAACCACGCCTCCAGAATTCTTGAGTCCAGGACAGGTGCTAGTGTACAATGGGTTTGAGTTGGAACAAGAGGAGGGACAGCTTTTGTTGCATCAGAAGTCTTTCTTGACCGAGCTTTTGAGTCGGTACCCCGGAACCGAAACAGCAGAGGTTCCTGCCGTTCCTTGCAGCCCTGTCGAGCCCGAAGAACCAGATGTGAATCTCACCCGCCGATGTCAGGCTCTGTGCGGGGAAGTCTTATGGCTTTCAATCCGGTCCCGACCGGACTTGTGTTTTGCTGTCAGTATGATGGCTCAGAGGATGTCCAAATGGCCACGGGAAGCGTGGGAACGAGGACAGCAGATTCTCCGCTATCTCCGGCGGCATCCCCACGTGTGCATCACGTACGGAGCCCCAGCGGAGGGTCAGCTTGCCGAGGCGTGTGCCATGTCCGATGCTAGCTTCGCTCCCCAAGCTGAGCGGTCCCATCAATGCAGTTTGACCTTTCTTGGCAGAGCCCTGATCACATGGCAAAGTGGAAGGCAATCCTTCATTACCCAGTCCACTTGTGAGAGTGAATTGGTGGCCTTGGTTCATGGGCTTCAAGATTTGGAGTGTCAACTTCCATTGTTCAGGGAGCTGCTAGGGAAAGAAGTTTCGTGCAAACTCTGGTGTGATAACAAAGCCGCGGTTGCTATATGCGAAGCCCCGTTTGGAAGCTGGAGGTCTCGACACTTGCACCTTAGAGCAAATGTCATCAAGGAACGGCTGACACAAGGCTGGCAGCTAAAACACCTGGCTGGCAGTGAGATGTTGGCCGATCTAGGAACTAAGCCCCTAGCTCCGACCCGGTTTCTTGAACTGTTGATAGGGCTAGGAATGTACTTGCCGAGCCCTAGGCCTCAACCGCCTCCCAATACCCCTGAGGTTGTAGACCCTGGCCAGACCCGTGTGCACCACTTAGTAAGGGCCCTTGTACTGTTGGAACTGCTGGAGTCGCTCCCACTTGCGGAAGCAGCAACGCCCACCCCAGAAACAATGCCCCTTCAGGTTGAGAAGGTTTTCGGTTGGAGTTGGATTTGCATAAGTGTGGTGTACTGGTATAGGTGTTCCTGCCTTTCCGCACGTGCATCTTTGACAGTGCTTGTAGCTGCCCTAGCAGTTGCGGCCCAGGACGTCTGGATAGAGTCCCAGGTTGGGTTGCGTTGCTTAGTTGGCGGGTTTTTCCTAGGCTGGGTCTTGTGGTTGAGGGGAAGTATGTGGCTACGACCCGAGGGAAACCAGGATCTGCCGGAGCTAGTACCCGTCGACGAGGAGCCTGCTCCACCGATTTCTCAGGAGGCTTCAGATTCACTGACTCAAGATGGTCAGGTTTGGAGATATGCAGATGATTTGGTCGTCATGATCCCCGCCACTCAGCCCCAACCGAATTTGATCAATGCAGTCATTGGTGATGGACATGCTGAAGCCGCGAACCTCATGTTTGAATATCTAGAGCTGGGAGTGTTTGCCAGGTTGTTAACCCTGAATGTGGCCGCACGCGCCATCTTTGTGCGAGCTTTTCAACATGGATTGAGGGAGGAGCTGGGGATTGAAGCCCCACCTTTCTTGGGCAACAACCGCAATCATTGGTCCAGGCCGCCGTCTGGAGGACTATATTCCGTTCTTGGTCCTCCTCAAGCCACCGCAGATGCCTACGTTTTATCGGCCCCCACGTTGGAAGCCGAGGATTACGTCGCCTACAACAACAATGACCCACATGATCAGCTCGCTGATGGTGAGCCTCAAACCTACGAAGACTGGGCTGAACAAACTCAGGGGCAGGATGACGACTCCAATGTGTCATCCTTTGGTGATGAGTGCCGTGCCCTTTGCTCGGCCGCGGCCTTCCTGGTCCACCGAGGGTATGTCTTCGACATATCACAATTCTCCGAGGAGATGCGCGACTATTTTTACGGCGAGTTGGGACATCGCCATCTTACAGATTTTCGTGACCCCTGATTTCTACTTCGTGTTGACAAGGTCAGCTGGAAGCTTGAACTTGCATGGATCCTCTAAGAGGCTTATGTGGGCAAGCTCATCCGGGGATCGACGTGACACGTCGAGGGGGAGAGCGAGTTCGGAAAGCATTGCTTTTGCCTCAGAAGGTGTTGGCGCAGTGTGATTTCGGACGGAATGTGGCTCAAGAAAAAGGAGCTCTCGTGACCAATACTATTTTGGCGGGGCTCCTGATTATTTTAATAGTATAATGGGCACCTATTCGAATTATTAACGCCCCTATGATAACTGGAATAAGGTTCCATCGTATAATGTGCTCACAGCTGTATAGTCCAGTACAGCGCCTGTAAGGGAGGGACAACTCTCAACTACGACTACGACTACTACTACTACTACTACTACTACTACTACTACTACTACTACCTGTTCTGCACAGCCCGGATTCCGTAGTAGGGAGGTCCGACTACTTCCTATCGGCAACCTGAGACGTAACATCCGAAGCCTTGAACCCTAAGCCCTAAACCCTAAACCCTGAACCCTAAACCACCCGAACCCGAAACCCCGAACCCTAATCCCGAACCCGAAACCCCGAACCCTAATCCCTGAATCCTAACCTAGGGTTTAGGGTTTAGGGGCTGAAGCCCCGAACCCTGAGCCCCAAGCCCTGAACCGCAGAATCCAAACCCGAAATCCCGAATCCCTACGGCCCGACACAGTGAAATTCTGCAGCCCCTCAGCCTTGAAAAGCCTACAGCCCAACTGCCGAGAGCCCAAGTCGGCTGAACACCCTAATAAAATCGATTGCAGTGGTTTTGGGTTTAGGGTTACTAAATAGAACAGGGTTTGGGGTATAGTATACTATAATCAATATAAGGCACCCCAAAACCCCATTCTAATTATTAGGGCCTCTATATCACACCTGTGCCCTGGACTCTAGCGTACTCCTTTTGTGTAGTCGAACTTATGGGTATGGTCTTATCAAACGAAGCAAGGCAACCGACAGAGAGCTCCTGCAATCTATGACCCTAGCCGGCCCTAAACCAGCCCCCAAACGCTAAAACTCAAAACCCTGAAGCCCGAAACCCATCCCCCCCTTTCCGCCCCCTCGCAAAAACAGACACAGACACAGACACAGACACAGACACACACACAGACACAGACACAGACACACACACACACACACGCGCGCACACACACACAAGAACATAGAAGGGAGACCCTCGACCCGAAACCCTAAACCCGAACAAAAACCCTAAACCCTAGACTAAACCTAACCCCGAAACCCTAAACCCCTAAACCCCTAAACCCCTAAACCCCCAAACCCTAAACCAAAACCCGAAAACCCAAACCAAAACCCTAAACCGAGGTTGGTCCGTGCAGGTCTCCGGTGCAGTTGTTGCTTCAGGCCAGGCTCTCTCAGCCTTGGAAAAGGCTGCGGGGGTCCCGTAAGGGCGCCTTTAAGGGATTCCGTTTGAGGGATCCTTTAATAGGGATCACTTTAAGGGCTCCTTTAAGGAATCCCTTCGAGGGCTCCTTTAAGGGATCACTTTAAGGGATCCTTTAAGGGATCCTTTAAGGGACCCTTGAAGGCATCTCTTAAGGGTTTTTGTTGAGGCTTGACATATGGGGTGTGGAGGGTTTGCTGTTTAAGGGCTTTCCTGTAAGTTACGGTCCTTTTTCTTGAGGTTTATAGGGTTTGGGGTTTGAGGCGTAAGTCAAGGATTGGCGTTTTTTGGTTTAGAACCAACTGGAGGGTTTCTACGGTTGACGATATAAATCCTTCATTACCCATTCAGGTAATGCAGGGTTTATATCATCAACAGTATTTGTAAGGTTTGATCCAAGGGCTGCTGCAAGCAGGTGTCGGGTTGTTCACGTCTTGAGATAGCTCTAAAGTTCAGTGCTTAACGCTTAGTGTTTTGGGCTTTAGGGTGTTTTACGGTTAGGGGTGAGTGCTAATGAACCCCAAACCCCAAACACTGTAAGCCCCAAATTGTACTAGATTTCAGTTTGTCGATTGAACCTTACAGAAACTCCCGAAAGCTCCCGAACACCCACCCACCCCCCGAAACTCGTCACAGCATCACATGCTGCCTTCGGTACCCTGGAGCCCCACAGCCTAAACTACCCTAAACTCCAACCGATATACCCCCCCAAATGCTCGCCAAAACGCGTAAACACCCGAAACTTTTCCTGACGTCCCCAGCTTCCCTGACTCGTCACGAGCAGGTTGCGCAGCGAGTGCCAAGCCAGGAAATAAGGCAGAGAGCTCGGGTGCCTTATGCCTTAAACCCGGAACCGTCTAAGTCCCGAGATTTCGCTGAGCGTAGGCTTTTACCTGAAGCAGGTGGAAAAGGATACATGAAAAAACCCTAAACCCTAAACCCTAAACCCTAAACCCTAAACCCTAAACCCTAAACCCTAAACCCTAAACCCTAAACTCTGAAGCCCTAGCCTAGCCAAGCATTCAGTCTGAGGGGTCCCAGACGTTGGAGTTTAGGGTTTAGGGTTTATAGGGTTTAGGGTTTATAGGGTTTAGGGTTTAGGGTTTAGGGTTTAGGGTTTAGGGTTTAGGGTTGGAGTTGGAAGGTCCGCGTGCTTGTAGGCGGCACAGGGCATGAGAGGCACTAGGATTTGGAATCCAAAGGCTTAGAAAGCCAATAGGAGAACTTTAAACTTGTTGGCTTTGTCTATCACGTCTATCCTAAAAAGTTTGAACTTTTTTGGGCCTGGTTCTTGAAGAAGAGAGAAGGTCTGAAAAAGTAGGGATCACTTGTCTTGCAGAAAAATCATATGCCAAGAAGCCTGCGGTATATGCATAGCAGCATGAGCTTCATTGGGGTTCCTTTGCAAGTCTCGGGGCTATCTCCGGCAGAATTCTAAGCCTAGATCTGTCGAAGTTTGCGGGTCTTGGATCTTGTATTATAAGGGAGTTTAGACTATGCTTGCTAATGGTCTTGGGGTGTACTGCTTTCATTGTAGTATATCTAACTGTATATAATATAGGAACTACAAGCGAATCCTCCTGCTAATCATTCAGACCACTATATGCCTATATTCCCCGAATTACACCTTGCATCCCAAACTCTGAAGCCCAAACCGCATGTCAGCTGGTGGCTCGTGTGTGTACAGTAGGTGCCTCACAGCTAGGAGAGCGGATGACAACACATCGGCCGAGAGGAAATGGATGAAGTATGCTCTGATCTACACCTCGGCTTTGCTCCTTTGGGCTCCTCGCGGAAAAGAGGTCTGATTGTCAGGGTGGATATTTTTGCAGCTCACTACCGTCTTCAGTTTTTGCAGAACCTAGGATGGGATTATGAAGTGCCCCAGTACGTTAGACGATCATTGTGACCCACACTCACACTCCTCCTGCCACTACCACTGCTGATGCTACCACTACGACGACGGCTACTACTACTGATGATGATAATAGACGACGGCTACTACTACTGATGATGATAATATTGATAGTAACAATAAGAATGAGCAACATACGACTGAGAGCAATTACTGCAGGCTGCCTCCTCGTCTCCGTGGTCACCAACATCCAAGTTTCACCGCGGCAGTCGCGATCAAAAGCTTGCTTCGTGGAGTTTTGGGTTTTCGGCTAAATGGGGGAGGGCTCTCATGCGCTTAAGATCCGTCTAAGTTTGTTAGCGTTCTTCTTCGTCCTTTCCGTTGCTGCTCCTCGTCTGATGAGCACGACTTGTCGACTTTCGACCCCGAAATCGGTGCTATTTGTGCGAAGGGCGCCTCAAGACATGACCCCAAACCGCTAACCTCAACTCCTCAACCCGAAATTCCTGAAACTCCACGTCCCCACACCCCGAAATTGAAAAACCCCAAAGACCTAAACCCTAAACCCTAAACCCTAAACCCCAAAGACCTAAACCTCAAAACCCTGATGCCCTTCCACCCTAACCCCGGCAACAGAGGTACAGCAATGCCGTGCCGAGCCGCATCCGCTAGACCCTTATCAGTGCGAGGCAAGACACCGGCAAGAGATGCAGGGTTTAGGGTTTAGGGTTTAGAGGTTTGTAAGAGTTTAGGGTTTAGGGTTTAGGTGCAAGGTTTAGTTTAGAAGGGTTTAGGGTTTAGAGTGCAAGGTTTAGTTTATAAGGGTTTAGGGTTTAGGGTGCAAGGTTTAGTATAGTAAAGTATTTGGCATTGAAGATGTTAGAGTCCACTTAGTGTTGAAGGCTTTAATGTAGGGGCCGATAATAATCGCCAATACCACTTTTGGGGCTCCTTATCATAATTACTTTTGCACCCAAAGCCCTATTCTAATTATTAAGGCTCTTATATTGGGTTTGTTCCGGGTTAAGGTTCTAGGGTTTATGTGGTGTCGAGGGCTCGAGGGCTTAATTGGAGGTTTGAAGCCTTTCAGATTGAAGGCTTGTTTGTGTCTGAAGGTTTTCAGGGGTAATTCTACGCAGCTGAAGGTTTTGAGATGTATTTTGGGATAGATGGTTTTAGGGTTCAGGGTTTAGGGTTGAAGGTTTTGGGCTTTTGGGTTGAAGGCTCTAGGGCTTTAGGGTTTAGGCATTAGGGTTTAGGGTTTAGGGATTAGGGTTTAGGGTTTAGGGTTGCAAGGTTCAGGGTTCAGGGTTCGGAATGATGTGCGTGTACTTTTCTTTGTCAGCTCCTGCAAGCGTTTAACTGGGTTTTGCCCACCGCTCTTACTCTGTTGCTGTGTATAATTCTTCTTGCTGGTTGTTTGACAGATTCTACCAGCCTCTTTTGCACCATTGTCCTAACCTACACCTCAGACGCTAAACCCCGAACTCCAAACCCCAAACCCTACGTACTCTAACGCCTAAAGCCTTAAACGCCATGCGGTATACCCTAAGCCCCAAAACCTTAAACCCTAAACCCTAATATAGAAGCTAAATATAGAAGCCTAAACTAATAACTACCAATAGCATTGCTGGGGCTCCTGATTATATTTGCAAGATCAAGGACCCCAACACCCTATTCTAATTATTAAGGCCCCTACATTACTTCTGCTACGAGTGTAGGAACCTGATGAACATTATAGAAGCCTGAGTAATGACCAATATCATTCCTTAGATTCCTTCTTCTTATCACGTAGTATACTATAATATGTCCCGAAATCCAGCTCTAATCCCTGAGGCCTTACAATGGGGGGATCCTTGCTCAAGTTCTGCGGCCTGGTGTATGTAGCTGCCTTAGTCAAACCCTAAACCCTAAACACTAAACCCTAAACCTTAAACCCTAAAACCAAACCCCTAGACCCTAAACCCTAAAGCCCTAAACCCTAAACCCTAAACCCTAAACCCTAAACCCTAAACCCTAAACCCAAGCTCTGGCCTAGGCCATACACTGGCGACCCAGTGATTGCGCTTTGCCCGTCGGTGCGCCTCCTCAGGGGCTCTGATTTTCGGATTCCGCTTTTGGGTTTCAGGGTTGAGGGTTTTAGGGTTTTAGGGTTGANNAAACCCCTAAACCCTAAACCCAGGAGGGCCCTCCAGGATCCCCCTTGCGCGATGGTTACTAGAGACTTGTTTTCAGGCTCCCTGCAATACTTCAAGGGTTTAGGGTTTAGGGTTTAGGGTTTAGGGTTTAGGGTTTAGGGTTTAGGGTTTAGGGTTTAGGGTTTAGGGTTTAGCGTAGGATCATCGGACTTAGCAAAGAATTGGGATTGTCAGTAAGGCAAGCTATAGCGTATAGCTAGAGATAAAAAATATTAACCAATAACATGGAATAAGCATAACCCCGACTAAGGCACTTGCATTTTTAGTTACAAAGTCAAGTCTGGCAACCGATAGGACGCCGGCTTAAGGATAAGTACGGGCGAGCGTATCCATCTCCTGCAGGGCACGGCCTACGTCAGCTTCCGCGACAAAGCTACCGCTCTGAAGGTGGACGAAACGATGCGAAATCGTGGATAGTGTGTAGGAGCCTGATTCCAGGCCCCCCCTCAATACTAGCATTCAGTCTAGGAACGCAACAAGATCGGGTGTGGAGGTTACAGAAAAACAAGGCAAAGCCACAAGCTAAACATCGCCTTAAGATAATTGATCCTGCTTTGAAATCCCACGAACCAAAATCGAGGTTGAACAAATTTCTCGGGGATGTGAGGTTTGCTGTAATCTCTCGGGATTAGTCATCAGGAATGCCATTGTGACGACCGTGACGACGACGACGATTACGACTACCACACTACTGTGACGACTATGACTTCTGCTTCTGCTGGTGCCACCTGTACCTAAACCCTAAACCCTAAACCCTAAACCCTAAACCCTAAACCTCTAAATCCTAAACCCTAACTAAACCCCTACCGCTCTGATCTTGTGCTTTTGCACTCCGTTGGGCCCTGGTAGCCTTGATGTGACAGCAGCATCAAAAATGGCCACGGCTCAAATGCAAAGCCATACTATCTCATCTCAACACCTGCGTTGGTGGCCTCCTAAGTTTGTAGAGGTTTGATGGGATCAGCAATAGCAGGTTCTTCATCGCAGCGCTGAGCCCTAAACCCTAAACCCTAAACCCCTAAACCCTACACCCTAAACCCTCGTACTACCAAACTTAATTGCTGAAGCTGTGTCTCGTAGACTTGCAACCCTCGAAGCAGCCTCAAGCTTGCGAGTTTGAAGCCGTCATTAAACTGCGTTCCTGTGCCTTTTGCAGAATTTGAGGCTGGGTGTTAGGGTTTACAAGCTCTACATATCCTGTGCCTTCTTAGGTGTTTTAGGGCTTATCTAAGCGGTCTATATAAGGCTAAGCATGCTGAAGTTTAGTGCCCTGTATAAACCCCTAAACCCCTAAACCCCCAAACCCTCAAGCCCTGAACCCTGAACCCTAAATCCCTAAAACCCTCAACCCCAAAATCCAAAACCCTGAACCCTAAACCCCAAACCCGAAACCTTAAACCCAAAACCCTAAACCCCTAAACCCTAAACCCTAAAACCCTACACCCCATTTCGTGCCCCACGGCTTTTGTAGGCTCTTCGAGCGCCGCTCAAGTTCCCGGCGTCCCTGCACGACAAGGCGTGGGGGGACGGGGAGCTCGGTTCTCGCAGTCGGGTGAGGGTTTAGGGTCTAGGGTTTCGGGGTTTAGGGTTTAGGGGTTTAGGGTTTAGGGTTTAGGGGTTTAGGGTTTAGGGTTTAGGGTTTAGGATGTACCAAACCCCCCAACAGCCCTTTAACTTATGGTCCTTAATAGTGAATATTTGGGCAAAAATAGAGGGTTGCTGGCGGTCTAGGTAGGGTTCAGGATGTAGGGATTCGGGTTTGGACTCATGATTCAGGGTTTAGGCTGCGGCTGCTAGGAGTAGTTGAGTGATGTAGGGGTCTAGCTTCTTGACTTACGTTTAGAACTTAGGGGTTAGGGTCGCTGGGGTTGAGTCCTTCGGGCGCAAGGACGTTTAGATTAACAGAGTCTATATTGTAGTGCATGGTTTAGGGGCTTCAGTGTCAATGGGCTGTCCGTGGGGTTCTTTATTGAAGGCTGTCACTAGTCTTGCTCGCAGGAGTTGCGAGCTTCCTGAACTCTGTGCTCTCTCGCTTGTGGAGCTCGATCTCACTTGCGCAGCAGAGCGGCGCACGCGCGTGAGCAAGCACTCAAACATTTTGGAAGCACTCTCTCCGAGCCCGGAGCAAGCATGCATCGTCGGTGCTTTGTTTGAGGCCTCAGATTCGTCGTAGAAAGGTGTTCAGGTAGTGAGACTCGATACGATACGAGAAAAGCCAATTGCGTGCTCGCTCCCGGTGCCAGTGCTTCCACAAGAATTTCGTGCTCCCTCACTTGCGCAACACGCTCTGGAGCATACAGGCAACCGGCACGGGCAAAAGAGCGAGCACTCAAACATTGAGCATGGTTAGTGCAAGCCTTGATTTATACGGTTGATGGACAAAATCCTGCATGACCCTATATACCTAAGCTATGGTATTTATGGTACTTTACAGTATTTGGGTCATGCAGAATTTTGTCCATCAACAGTAGGAATCCCATAGCGGAGCTGCGGGGCGATCAGGTCTTCCTGGTAGAGTTGGGATGGAGATATGGCCCTTTCTCCAAATGTCTGCTGTAACTTACTGTATCCTCTGCAGGAGGCATGTTGCATGTGAGTTGAAAGTGGTCAAACCTCGTGAAGCGGTTTCATCAAATAGGGACGACTGCTTGACCTAGACTGAACCACACCACAGACCATCGACTTAAACCCCTAAACCCTAAACCCTAAACTCTAAACCCTACCCCCCTAACATCCTGAACCGTATCTCAATCAGTAATCCCTCGAGCTTAAACGCCCTGCAGCCCGAACAAGCAAATACCAACTGTTCGTGGCCTCATGCTCTGTCATATGACCAGCACGTACTAAGGCCCCTGTGTCACATGTCGTAAGGCCCTGAAAGCTATCTTGTGCAGCTTTGGTCCCGCCTCATGCATAGGTTGTCAGCATGCGGCACCTCGACACAGCGAGGTTCTCAGACATCACGCACCACCTCATCGCTATTCGGTTTTTGGAGTCTGCAAATATAGGGTCAACAAGAAGTAGAACAGAGATTGGAAGGTCAATTGCATAGTTGTAACAGGGAGCACTCAGGGATGAGACTTGACTAAAGCTTAGCCATACTAATCAGTTTTGTTGATCCTCCTCCCAAAGCTCTATGTATTTTACAGATCTGGTGGGATGCGGGATGGAAGCTGCAAGGCTCTCGGAATATTGCATGTTTGGCGACATGTGTCCACAAGCTCGCTGGCTGCAGCCATGATCTTTGTCTGCAACTTCTGGAATCCGACATCGAGTGCAAAAAGCACTGTACATCTCCACCTTCAACTTTGTAATAATCTTAAACTCCTCAGCAAAATCGCCCTTCCTTGCCTTCCGTCGTTTCTCAGCCCGAACCTTAAACCCCAGCCTAGATCCTAAACCCTAAAACCTAGACCCCAAACCCTGGATCCCAAACCAAACCCAAAACCGTAAAACGCTCAAAACCCTGGATCCTAAACCCTAAACCCTTTAAAAGAAAGTCCTGAACCCGACAAGATTAACTCTTCTGCTGCAGACCCAAAGCTTGTCTGCAGCCACTGAGGACAAGACCAACGATCCGCAGTATCTCGTGAAGGCCCTGCTGGCTTTGCGCCTCAGGTTAGGGTTTAGGATTTATGTACGGCTTAGGATTTAGGATTTAAAGGTTTGGGATTTAGGGTTTAGGGTTTAGGATCCAGGTATTTAAAACCCTAAGCCCTAAACCCTAAGCCGTTTAGGGTTTAGGGTCTAGGGTTCTGGCTTTGGGTGGACATTTTGGAGGGCTGTGGGCTCGTGGTTTAAGGGTTTAGGCTTTAGGGTTTTGGGCTTCGTGAGGTTTGGGGTTTAGAGTCTGGGGTTTGTTGTTTAGGGTTTAGGGAGGAAGGTGGTGTCCATGGCCACTTCTTGGTGCCGGGTTTAGATACTAAGGCTCAGATTCTGTGGGAGACAGGGCCACTGCACAAAAAAAAATCCAGAAGTCAACCCGAAAGCCTAAACCCAGGAGACAACCCTGGACCTGTAAATGGGTAGTTCTCTAAAGCAGGGTCCCTTTTTAGGTCCCCAATATAGTACGGCACCCTTTTAAAAAGGACCCCCAAAAGGGTCGCCATTTTCGAAAGCTACCCAAATCGTGAACCCACACACCCCGAACAGTTCAAGCCCCAGGGCTGACTTAGATGAAAGCCGAGCTCACGGCAAGTCTCCTTCCCTTTTTGGACCTGCATATGTAGAATAGTAGGATAGATGTTTTGGGGCAACGTAGATGTATGTGCATGTGTATGTCTTTGTCTATGTATGGGTATGTGTATGTATATGCGTATGTATGTACATGTACGTATTCGCATGCATGTATGTGTATATGTGTATATGTAACATGCAACAGTCAATGTGACATGTATGCATATGTATGTATGTATGTATGTATGTATGTATGCATGTATGCATGTCTGTATGTATGTATGTATGTATGTATGTATGTATGCATGTATCTATGCATGTATGCATGTATGCATGTATGCATGTATGCATGTATGTATGTATGTATGTATGTATGTATGTATGTATGCATGTATGTATTTATGCATGCATGCTTGCATGTATTCATGTACTCATGCATGCAAGCATATGTGCATGCATGTGTGCGTGGATGCATGTATGTATGCATTTAGGTAGGTAGCTCGATCTGTGTGTGTATGTATAGTAGATAGATGGATGGATGGATGGATAGACAGACAGAAAGGGCGAGAGAGAGAGAGAGAGAGAGAAAGAGAAAGAGAGAGGGAGAGAGAGAGAGAGAGAGAGAGACAGAGAGAGAGAGACCGAGAGGGAGAGAGATAGAGAGAGAGAGGGAGAGAGGGAGAGAGAGAGAGAGAGAGGGAGAGAGAGCATGATTCTTTCGGGCTTAGGGGCGATAAGCAGATAGAATTGGCCTCTTCCGACCTGTCGATTATGGCAGCCAGATCCCGGACCTGCGGAAGAATTAGCGGCGCAGGTCTTTCGGCGTACGAAACAAAGAAGAGGCGAGTTCTGTTGAGGGTCTTTTGGTTCATCAGGGGGCTGCTCTGACTTCTGCCCCTGGCGCTGAAGGTCATGATGAGACTGAACGACGCTGGCAGGGCTGTAGGGAACTGTAGGGTTTAGGGTTCTGCGGTTATAGGCGAGGCCCTCTCTGCACAGAAGCCATTCCCAACAATGCTTCAGCCTTAATTAGCAAGAATGATCAGACTCAGTTTATAGACTCGCAATAGCAATGCTACTACTTGTAGTACTACCCATGATAGCAACAGTAGAACTACCAGAAATATGTTCCTCAGGCGAAGTTCTTCAACCGGCAGTTGCTCTACATCGCGCGGCAGCTCCATGTCCAGGTGTCTCCCGTTCTTTCTAAACGTCAAAGCTTCAACTTGCAAGCTGAGGCCCTATCTAATATAGGGGCCTAAATCATTACCTATATATATATATATTTATTTATTTATTTGTTTATGTATTTATTCATTTATACATACATATATATATATATATGTATTTTTTTTTGGCGGGGGGGGGTCCTTATTATAAGTATAGTATACTGGGCCCCCAAACCCCATTCTAATTCTTGAGGCCCCTGGAAAATTCGGCTGAGCGAAGCAGTAAGGCCCCAGAGAATCTGAAGGAGTCGAAGAGTCTGCATCATGGAGGCTGCTTTAGGGGTTTAGGGTTTAGGGTTTAGGGGTTTATGGTTTAGGGTTTAGGGTTTAGGGTTTAGGGTTTAGGGTTTAGGGTTTAGGGTTTAGGGGGTTATGGTTCAGGTCTGTGCTGTAAAGCTGGAGGTTCTAGCAAGGAGTTCGGGCTTGTCCTACGGTTGATGATATAAAGTCTGCATCACCTTACGGACCTTAAGCTATGGGGATTATGGTATATTCCTTATTATGGGTCCCTAAACCCTAAACCCTAAACCCTAAACTATGGGAACTAATACAGGATGTATATCATCAACCGTATGATGCTTGAGGCTGCAGGGCGATGGGCCGTTGAAGGTCGGCTTGTAAAGTGTTGGGATCCAGCGAGGAAGAGGGTTTAGGGTTTAGGGGTTAGGGTTTAGGGTTTAGGGTTTACAGTTTATGGTTTAGGGTTTAGGGTTTAGGGCATTTAGTTCGTTTGTTTTTGGCTTCTTTGGGGCGAGGGTCTGGCGGTAAGGGGTTGCACAGTAAAGCCCTCCTAGCATGCGCGCTTAGGCGATGATTTCGGTGTGTTCGCAGCTGCACCCCGCCGAAGAGTCCCGGATGCTTAGCCCGACACAAGGAGTAGAAGACGAAGCTCCCCGCACTCACATGGCCAAAACCGGGCATCACCCTGCGACTGGAGTGTTCTGCATTGCTTGGAACTCCTTTTCCCGGAAGCACTCATGAAACGTGAGCTCCACAATAGAACCCATCATCCAAAGCTGACTGTTGCCAGCTTCTGGCAGATCCGCATCTGCGAGGCCTCCTTGGGGTGTGGGAGATTAGAGGGGGGGCCCCGCGGGGGGTTGGGGGTTGAGTGACGTGCGGGAGCTTTCCGGGCTTAGTTCACTTTAAGAAGAAGAGATCCCAGGTTCCAAGATTTCTGCAAAGCTTCCCTACTGAAGGAGTCTCGGGAGTATCCATACCCATAGGCCCTAAAGTAGTTCCTTTTGGGGGTTCAAAAATAGAATCCCATAGGGTAAGCCCAAAAAGGAACTACTATGGGGCCTTTGGGTACATGTCCTAAACAAGCCCAAAGGCCCTAAACCCTAAACCCTTCAGGCCGCCGCACGAGGGTGGTGGGGGAGGGAATCGGCGAACTCTTGTCCGACGTGTCCGTAATAAATCCTAAGCCCTGGCTCTGGGCGGCGCAAAGAACAGTTCCGGCGTGCACATAAGAGGAGCGCCCGCAACGAAGCCTTACTCGCCAGAGGTCTGGCGGACGTATCACATGGCATTGGTCGACGTGCAGAAGCAGATCTTATATAACTTAGACAGCCAATAGGAGAACTTTAAATTGTTTGGCCTTATCTATCAGGTCTATCCTAAAAAGTTTGAACCTTTGTGGGCCTGGTTCTTGAAGAAGAGAGATAAAGAAACCCATAAACTCCTAAACCCCAAACCCTAAACCCTAAACCTCGGCCCTTACAGACAAAACTCCCCTTAGACCCTGAACCCTGACCCTCAAAGAACAAGCCCTTAACCCTAAACCCAAAAACCCTAGACTCTTGAACCCCTGAACCCCTAAAGGCTAAACCCCTAAAACCCCTAAAACCCCAAAACCCCAAAACCCTAAACCCTAAACCCTAAACCCTAAACCCTAAACCCTAAACCCCTAAACCCCAAAACCCGAAAGTCCGAAACACAGGCCTCGGCAAGCCACTGGCGAGCGTGGGTTCCGGTATTTGGGAGCTTGAGGCCGGTTTTGGGGTTTAGGGTTTAGGGTTTAGGGTTTAGGGTTTAGGGTTTAGGGTTTAGGGTTTAGGGTTTAGGGTTTAGGGTTTAGGGCTATAAATTACCCGAAACCCTAAACCCTAGAAGCCCTAAGCCTTTCATTGAGGGTATAGGGTCTAAGTCCCTAAACCCTAAACCCTAAGTTGTTCAGGGATTTAGGATTTTGGGTTGTAGGGTCTAGGGTTCAGCGTGTCGGGTTTGGTTTCTCGGGATTCGGCTTAGTTGCTTTCGTGGGGGGGATGGCTAGCTGGGACCTACTGCTTAACATAGGGGCCTAAATAATTACCAACATTATTTTGGTAGTTCCTTATTATAAATATAGTATAAGGGGCCCCAAACCTTAAGTATTTAAGCTGCAGGGTTTATGCGTTTAGGGTCGACATTTCCACCAAGAGTTGAAGAGATGTTTCAGCCAACTTTATCAGCAATCTTTGCAAGCGTGTGTTTTCCCCGACAGGTGTGACAGTCTCCGGAATGTTCATTAAAAGCTTTCAGCTGGTCATAGAAGACTTGAGGAAGCTGAAGCCCGAAGCGTTTTTCAGATGCAACCCAGCATCACTAAACCAAGTTACCTTGACCCTAAACCCTAAAACATAAACCCCACCCCACTCACTTGTGTTGTCCTTTGGGTCAACAGAAGCTGGTAAAGCTTCCCGAGTCTTACCATGTGCAACACCTTAAATTGCTTGTCATGCGAGCACGTTCGAAGCTCTAAACCCTAAAAAAACCCAAGCCGAGTAGCACGAGTAGCCCCTAAACCCCAAACCCAAGGGAGTAAACCCTACAATATCGAATCTCTGCATCTCCATCCTTACGAAGCCCTTGAAAAAAAGCCAGTCCAGTCCTCTTCATGAGACTCCGGGAAACCAAAAGACAGCCTGATACAAGCAGCATACAAGATACCCTTGTAGCACCGTTATTCTGAGAGCCCCTAAGCAATAAGACAGAAGAGCCATTATTAAGCCGAAACCATCCGAAACCTATTACGAGCCTAAACAACCCCTAAACCCTGAACCCTAAGGCCTAAACTGTAAACCCTAAACCCTAAACAGCCCCTAAACCCTAAACCACCCCTAAACCCTATACCCTAAACTCTAAACCCTAAACCCTATACCCTAAACTCTAAACCCTAAACCCCATACCCTAAACTCTAAACCCTAAACCCTATACCCTAAACCCTAAACCCTATACCCTAAACTCTACAACCCTCAACAAAGCCCCCCTTTTTTCGGCGAGGCCCTGGAGCTATCCGAGCCTGTTTTCGCCGACCCGGCTGGGGCGGAAGCGGCGGCATTCCGTGCCCCCCAGGGCCGAGGCACCTGGGGGGTTGGGTTTAGGGTTTAGGGTTTAGGGTTTAGGGTTTAGGGTTTAGGGTTTAGGATACGAATACCAATATTGATACGAATGTTCATGCCAATATTTGGTATGACTCTTAATACCATGATGCTCCGATTCTTCTCCGATTCTTTAGAATTTTAATTGGTTTAGACGAGAACTGGTGTTGTTGATGTGGTTTTGCAGGTCGTGTTTATCTTTTACGTGTTTTTATGTGTTTTAGCGGATTTGCTGTAGGGCTTTAGGTTGTGTGTTTCAGGGTCTTGCAGGGTTCTATGCGATTAGTTTGGTTTGGAACTCTGTGTTGCTACTAAGGGCGTTTTGGGGCTTCAGGGCTTCTAAATAGTCTGGGATTCAGGGAATACCTATAGTCTTCCATGTAGTTCCTTTTTTTGGTTTAGCCAAATTTATATTAAGGATCCCAAAAGGTAACCCCAAAAAGGAACTAGAATGGAGACTATCGGTACAAGGCTCCGGGGCACCTTGCCTCTTCTCGATGTTGTTTATGTTACGACTTGGGGTTCGGGGGGATTTAGGGTTTAGGGTTTAGGAAGCTCCATGAGCGGAAGCTCCAAACTCGCCGCCCCGACGCTACAGTACCATAACTTAGCCTACGTCTTGTAGGTTTTTTTGTGAGCCCGAATACAGAATCTATCGGGACCCTACAAAAAAGATAGGTTGGAAGGCCTATAATCATAAACGGTCAGGTAAGCCCAGGGCACTCCCGGCCCCGACCACGCACATGTAGGAATGTCCTGTTATTTTCCACCCAGGGCTCCAAATCATCTAAGTTGTGAGAATGATTTATCCCATGGCACGCACGCACGCACACACTGTCTTTTCTGTCTCGAGCCGCTCTACCTATAGTCTCCAATGTAGTTCCCTTTTTGGGTTTAACCAAACTTATATTGATTAAGGATCCTAAAAGGTAACCCCAAAAAGGAACTACAATGGAGACTACATCTTAACCTACCAGAACCTACTTTTTTGTAGGGTCCCTATAAATTCCATATTATTCTAATGAGAACCTACAAAAAAGTAGGTTTTGGTAGGTTCCTAAACCCTATACCCTAAACCCGAAACCCCTAAACCCTAAACCCTAAACCCTAATGAAGTGAAGCTTTGCCGAGCTGCCAGGCGGCGTGCCAATGCCCCAGAAAACCTTCGGAGTTCTGACGCGGCAAGTGCCTGCCGAGGTGGGTTCGAGTTCCGTTTAGGGTTTAGGGTTTAGGGTTCCGGGTTAGAGTAGGGGCCTCAGTAGTTCGAATTTGCTTGGTTCCGTCTTATGATTTCCTTGTTATAGAGCTCTTTTCAACAGAAAGGGTTTGGGGGTTCGAGTTCCGGGTTAGTGTAGGGGCCTTAGTAATTAGAATAGGGTTTGGGGGGTTATATTATACTAGACTTGCAATAAGAAACCCCCAAAACCCTACTCTAATTATGAAGGCCCCTACATTCGAGTGTGTTTTTTAATTCTTGAAGATTCAATGTCAGGCTTTCGGATTTGGGGCCACGATGCCCTAAACCCTAAACCCTGATACCCTACGCGTTTGTTCGGGGCTTGTCTTCGTAGCATCCGCCTCATGTCGGCCCGCATCGAAAATCTAAGGCCCCAGGGGGCCTCAGGCCCTGTAAACCCCTGTTAAATGCGCCATCCTACCTAGACCTTTTCGGCCACCTCTTGTTCTGACAAATACGTCCCTAAGAAACCTACCGGTTTTTTGTTTCTAGGGACTTATACAAGGGAATCATAACAAGGAGGCCTGAGCAGGTATATAGGTCTTTGAGGGTTTAGGAAAGCCTTTGCCTCTGATCTGTTCCAGGAGGCCGTCCTGAAGCGCTTTGGGAGTTGGGCCGTCCGGAGCCAAGGTTTAGACTAAACCCTAAACCCTACACCCTAAATCCTAGTTCAGGGGTTTAGGGGTTTCGGGGTAAAAAAGGCGGGAGTTGTGCTTCGGTTGCTTCAAAACCCTGAACCCGAACCCCCGCTTACTATACATCGAGGCCTAAATACCTAGCACATTTTGATCCCACTGATAGTTCTCGCGCACACACATATATACATATACATCTTTGTTTTTGTTTGTACATTTTTACACGGTACAAATGATGTGTTTAGGGCGTAGGGTTTTACGGTTCCTGTACACAGTTTCTTTCCAATGGGCGCAGGCCTGGAAATGTGCTTTGAATGGGAACATGAAACCCGAACAGGGTAGTTGCGGTCTCGTCAAGAGTTCTATGGTTTCAAGAGTTGTTGTGACAATAAGTCCCCAACGAAGTTATTGAGCATAACATACTTTCTCTGGGTCGGCAGAATTAAATTAAGTTTCATCCTGGAAGGCCAGGTGCCCACAACTATCCCGTATTCTTTCACCGTCTAACATACAAGTGTGTGAATCTCTAAATAGTAGATTACTATACAAGTAGTTCTGCAGAAACCTGCGGCACCCAAACCCCAAAACCGTAGACGGGTTTAAGTTTTTCAGGATTTAGGATTCAGGGTTTTGGTTTAGTGGTTCAGGGTTCTTTAAATTTACAGAATTTGGGGGGTCTTGGGGTTCCAAATCCCTCCATCCCAAACCCCTGCGCAAGCCTTATATTACAAGGGAACTCAAAGAACCTTACGCAGCCCAACGAGCCCTTCCAGGACGCTCCTAGAAACCTGAGGGGCGCTTGCAGAACCCTTTAAAAGGAGCCCTAAAATCCTAATTAAACCCAAAACCCTAAACACTAAACCCTTAACCCCAAAAGGAGTCCCCAAAGGAACCCTTTATAACAGGACCAAACCCTAAACCCTAAACCCTATAAGGAGTCCCCAAAGGAACCCGGATAGGAACTCTTATGATAGGACGGCTCTAGGGCTCCTCGTAATCCTAAACCCAGAACCCTAAACCCTCAACCCTAAACCCGTAAACCCTAAACCCTAAACCCTAAACCCTAAACCCTAAACCCCAAACCCCCCAAAGGAACCCGGATAGGAACCCTTTATAACAGCACGGCGCTAGGCCCCTCGGCTCGCGGCCTCTGAGGAATTTCTGGGGCAGCCGCCCCTGGACGAGCTCTTCGCGCTCGAGCTGCGGAGGTTTGTCAAGAGGGTCCGAGGTTACAGGCTGTCGGGTTTAGGGTTTTGGGTCAAGAGGGTCCGAGGTTACAGGGCTTTCGGGTTTAGGGTTTAGGGTTTAGGGTTTAGGGTCTAGGGTTAGGGTTTGCGGTTCAGGGTTTAGGGTCTAGGGTTAGGGTTTAGGGTGTAGGATTTAGGGTTTAGGGTTTAGGGTTTGGGGTTTAGGGGGTCCGAGGTTACAGGGCTTTCGGGTGCGAAGGGTCTGGGGATCTGAGCCTTGTCGGGTTATATGAGGGTTAAGGCTTGAGGGTTTAGGGGCAGGACTGGCCGAGGTTATCGGATCTACATAGGCCTTTGGGGGATGTTACCCGCCCTTGCTGACAGAGGATTCCATGTAGAATTTTGATTCAGAAGGGGCAAATTTGGGTATCAGACTCTCGGGATCAGCACCTCCAGGTACCTTTGATAAGACGTCTCGCGTAGCAGGTACCTCCTTGTCTTGTGTGTACCCTAAACCCTAAACCCCAAACCCTATGGCCTAAGCCCTAAACCCTAAACCTTGATTTGAAGAGGGGGGGGGGGTGGCTCAGGTTTCGGAGGGTGCCAAGCCGCCGTTGACTCGACCTCATACAGCCTAATATATAGGGGCTTAAACAATTACCAACACTATCTTGGAGGTTCCTTATTATTCTTATAGTATAATATACCCCAAAAGCCTATTCTAATTCTTAAGGCGCCTACAGTAGTCCACTAAACCTTAAAACCCTAAAGCCCTAAACCCTAAACCCAAACAAAATCTTCTACGAACTCTTCAGGCCCCTACAGCAGTCCAGTTTCAGACTTCGGGAGGGTTCGAGGGGGAGCTCAGTGGGCTTGCTCGTAGATATTAGGGCTTTAGGGTTTAGGGGTTTAGGACTGTAGGTGTTTAGGGGTTTAGGGTTTAGGGCTTAGGGTCAGTTGGGACCTTGGGGCGTTTACGGTTTCGAGTTTAGGGTTCAGGGTTTAGGGTTAGAGTTGAGGGTTTAGGGTTTAGGGCTTCGAGTTTTGAGTCCTAGAGACTCTTTTGAGACCTTGGGGGGGTGGCATGGTGTCGTGCGAGGTCCATGGGTTCACCTGCTCCCGGACCAGATGGCGAATCTGGCGCCTTGGCATGGAGATTCCCTACACACTACTGACATGATTCATCCTACCCACACCCACTGTTTTGTAGGGCCCCATAAATGCTATATTAGACTACAAAGATCAGGCTGTGGTAGCTTCGGGTAAATGTCAAGCCCCTGTCCAGGTTTGTTGGGAGGCTTGTGCCAGCGGATTGAAAATCGGGGATCCAAGACAACAAGCAGCCAAAGCCGTGAAGCCTAATCCCATGGAGATTCGTGGCAGCGGGGCGCGTGTTTGGCGTTGACAATACGGAACCCGAACTCCAAGCCCGGGAACAAACTTGTCACACTCCAGGAACGGATGCAGCAGCGGACGAAGAGGGATCAGAGGCATCAGTTCTTCGTTACAGACGCTGTGGAGTGGAGTTGCTGCAACTAATGACAATGAAGGGACTGGTTGGCTTGTCATAGGTCCGCCCCAAATCCCATGTCTGACAATTGAAGCCCTGTATTCGATGATTCAGATGCTGCAGTGCAGCTACAGAAGCACTTGGTGGGTGCGAGAGGTTGTAGTCTTTGAGGCTTTCAGCTGTCTCCTACGCACCATAGGGGGATGCGCGGGTGCAGTCATCTCCTTGTGTGTGAACTCAGACTCTCGCAGCAGCTTTGGAATGGAGCTATGGTCCTTAGAATTGGCTTTCTTGTACTGTACAGTGCTGGGAACGTTTGCGAGAAGTTATGCGCTTGTTAGGCACCTCAATGGGAAATTTGTTTCGATGGATGCGGAAACCTTCGACGGTGTGCAAGTGCTAGGTTCATGCGGGTTCTTAGACTTTTGGCCGTTGAGCCGTTGGCTTCGTCAGTCGATGTCAATACCAGGCCAACGATCGAAGTTGGAATCGGGAGCATCGTTCGCAATTGAGGCGAGCCTAGTCGTAGGCTTTGAACGAAATCTTAGTAAGTTCCCGCAAGCCTCTACGCACAAAGAGGCCGACCTCTCCATAACAATTGCTCACCATTGCTTGTGGCCAGGTTGTGGTAGTCCGACCGCGACTGGTACCCTGGCTTCTTGCACCACAGGGACCTCCCAACTTTGCTGTTTAACGGAGCTGCATTTGCGGTTTCGGGTTTTGTTAGGGTCTAGTGGTTTGGGGCTTAATAGGCTTTGAAGTCAGAGTGATGATGTGGTAGACGGCCAACAACGAACCACATGTGCAGCCCTTTGGTTTTTGAAACCCTCAAAACAGGTCCCCGACGTCAAGAAGCCCCAACCTATTGGCCCAGACAACTCTGCACCTTCATCATGTTCCAAACCCTAAGCCCTCGATCTGAGTGCTAAATTCAACCAAGCATCTGTAGAGCCCGAAATTTTAAACCCCAGCCAGCTATCGAAATCCGACATTCTTCCGATGTATGTTAATTTAAGCCTTACAGACTTTTCAGGTTTTGACTCGACATCTTGAATCCAACTGTGTAGTGCCTCGGGGCAGCGGAACTTTGGCGCCCGAACATCGCTGCCGTAAAGCCCTACAGCCATGGGTAGTTGTCAAAATTATGGTCCCTTTTGGGGTACCCTAAATAATGGGTCCGTATTATAGTAAGGACCCAAAAAGGGACCATAATTTTGACAACCACCCAATGTAAACTCTGAAACTGCGGCGGATTCCTGTCCGGCTCAAGCCACTGGTCGCCTCTTATCCGGAGATTAAATTCGAGTGGCAAGCGATGTCAGTCAAGGCATTCTGAAAGTTTTTTTCAACGCCGTACGCACTAAATCTTACGGATCCTCATATCCTAAATGCCCAGACCCTGTGCCCCCAAACGCACATAAGGCCTTAATGCTTGACAGGGGTATGCCTTACAAGTCCCTGTGTTGGTACGTATAGTATTCAATCCACCAGAGCCTTAGCTATAATATAGAGGCCTGAATAATTACCTATACGATTTTGGGGCCTCAGATTATACCCCCCCAAAAACCACCCTAAACCCAAAACCCTAAAACCCTAAAAACCCTAAACCCACCACCCTAAACCCTAAACCCCCTAACACCCTAGTCTAACTATTAAGGCCCCTACATAATTAGCCTTCTTGGCTCGGCCCTCAGTCACTTTTGCCTGAGCACGTGGTCTTCCAGCATTACAACACCCCAAACCCTAAAGGGCTTAGGGCTTAGGTTCTATAAGGCTTGGGGTTTAGGGTCTGTAGGGTTTAGGGTTTAGGGTCTATAGGGTTTAGGGCCTAGGGTCTTTAGTGTTTAGGGTTAAGGTCTATAAAAAGCCCTAAACCCTAAACCCTACACCCTACACCCTAAACCCTAAACCCTACTATAGGGTTTAGCGCTTTGGGTTTAGGGCTTTTGACCCTAAACCCTCGACGCCTAAACCGCGGATGCCATGGCCAAGCGCAAGCTGAGTCCACCACAGCAGGTGGAGGCTTTATCGGACTCAGGAGTTTAGGGTTTAGGGGTTTAGGGTTTAGGGGTTTAGGGTTTAGGGATTTAGGGTTGAGGGCTTTGGGTTTAGGGGTTTGGGGCTTAAAGTTT
>CAJNDV010030713.1:11809-24183 GCA_905221635.1 Symbiodinium sp. CCMP2456 | reverse complement strand
CTCGCTCATGCAAACCTTGCAAGTCAGCCCCTGCCCGTCCTCAGCCCCAAAGCCACCCACTGGTCTTGAAGAATAATCCCCGAACCACCATAAACCCTAAATCCCAAACTCGACACTCAATGACTCAACACCCCGAATCATCTAAACTCCTTGTCCCAAACTGGAATCTGCAAAGCCTAAACAAACCGAAAGCCTACATTTGCAGGCCCTACAAGACACCCCGAGGGCACGATATACCTCAATTAACTATCTTCTTGGAGTGTGGACCCCCCAAAGTTTGGGGGGTTGGGGTTTTTTTGCCTCCAACCCCCCAAATTTTGGGGGGTCCACACTGGGAATGTTTAGGGTTTGGGGTTGAGGGGTCGTAATCAAGAGGTCTTGGGCTCTCTGGGCAGAACCCACGCCTTGGAGATCCGGGTTCACGCCCATCACCTTCAGAAGAATGCCCACGGTGCAGAGCACCACTTGCGTCGAGCGTGTGACGGTGTCCTGGCTTTCGGAAGCTGTGAAGAAATCATACTAAGGATCCCGAAAAAAGTAGGTTCTTTGGGGTCCAGGTAGGGATTCAGGGAGTACATAAGTTCCCCTACCCGGTAACAAGAAGCTTCTGACCCTATCCAGCCCATCCATCCCTTGTCGGACCCGTACCCCATCAGCCCCCGACCGCCTTTAGAACCTTTACAAGGACTGTATAAGCCCTTTTTGACACCCTTGCAAAAAAAAATCCTGTAAACCCCCTTAGAACCCCTACAAAAACCTATGAGTTCCTTCTAGAACCCGTACAAAACCTTTGCCGAAATTCCCTCCAAGTCTGCCAGAGAACTGTTACACAACCCTGATGTGAAAAAACTCTAACTTACTACGAGTATCACTAATGCCCTAAACCCTAAACCCTAAATAAACCCTAATCCCTAAACCCTAAACCCTTCTAAAGTCCTCGAAGCGGATCTTGTACCCGACCTTGTCTCCCAGCTTTCCTCCCCGCTCTGAGGCGATGCGATCCGCCAGCGACCTGCCACTCCAGGGCTCGAGGGTCGGGTTGCTTAGGGTTTAGGGTTTAGGGTTTAGGGTTTAGCGTAGGGTTCTGTTTAAGGATTCTATGAGGGGCTTTTCAAGGGGTACTAAGTTTAGGGTTTAGGGTGTACAGTTTGGGTTTAGGGTTCCGGGTTCTGCTTCTGTAAGGGTGCTATAAGGGGTTGTGTAAGGGGTGCTAAGAGTTCCTAGAAGGGTTCGATAAGAACTACTGCAAGGGGTACTGAGGGTTACAAAAAGAGCTCCAGGATGTCTCAACTTTTGGGGCTTTGGGGGCATCGGGTTCAAGGGTCTAGGGTTTGAGGACTTTTGGGGTCGTAGGGCTGTTGAGAGCGAGCCGGGCTTCGGAGGGTTGTTTAAGGGCTACCCAAGAGAAGCCGAACAAAGAAAGGTCAAAAACCCCCTAATTGAACTTAAACCCTAAAACCTAAACCCTACACCCTAAACCCTAACCCTGCATGTTTCAAGCGCGAGGCATCGCTGAAATCCGCCGCGGCTGCGTCGCAACCACCCTGCAGGGCTCCCCACGCCCAGCGCAGTCCTCGAGAATGGCCTGCGGGACCTGGTCGGGGTTTAGGGTTTCAGGTTTAGGGTTCATGGGTTTAGGGTTTAGGGTTTAGGGTTTAGGGTTTAGGGTTACTTAAAGGATCATGGGACTTAGTAAGTAGGGTTATAATTAGGGTAGCTATACTTATAACCCCCATTAAGGGACTTATAACCTTACTTACTAAGTCCCATGATCCTTCAAGTAGGGGTTTAGGGTTTGAGGTTTAGGGTTCATGGGTTTAGGGTCCAGAGTTTAATGTTTAGGGTTTAGGGGGGGTTGCTGGTTCCCTGTTTGCGGCTATATTAAACATATAATCCTTCTTAAATCCTTGTTGGGTTTTATTACAACAAAAGTGCCAAATTGTAGCCAACAAGGACCCAGGTTGAGGGTTCGGGTTGTTGTCTTGTTGTCTTTGGGTTTCAGCACTCACTCTCGGATTACCAGCGAAGTTTATGGACTTTAGCTTGGGCGACTAGGGGTTTGTTCAGGGGAGCGCTTGGGCTTTACCGTGGCCCCGAACCCCAAACCCCGCAGATACTTTACCAAGAAGCTCTTAGCCCGATAAACCCTAACCAGTTCAGGGCTTGGGTTTTTTGGCTGTGGGTTTTTTTGGGTTTAGGATTTTTTGGCTGTGGGGTTTTTTTTCTGGGTTAGGATTTTTTGACTGTGGGTTATTGTGGGTTTAGGATTTTTTTGGCTGTGGGTTATTTTGGGTTTAGGATTTTTTGGCTGTGGGTTATTTTGGGTTTAGGATTTAGGCCTTAGCTTAAGGTTGAAAACCTCGTGAATGCAAGGCATCGCTTGACTCCCCACGGATTTTGCACATGTTTGTCACATCCTCAACTGTCTGAGAACCGTCTTCTAAATGGTTTCTGGTTCCCTGTTGGGGCTATATTAAAGAATGATCATTTTTAATCCTTATTAGGTTTTATTATAACAATAAGGAAAATGGTAGCCAACATGGATTCAGGTTTCTGAATTTGCTCAATTCCCTCAGCCTCATTCAAGCCTGCAAGGGCCCTCCTAGCAGCCCTTGTGAGACCCTCGTCTGCTTGACTCTTAGTCTTGGAACCCTACGGCCCTACATCGCCGACGAGTTTGTCGCATTTCTGGGTTTGGGGCATCGACGTCCGGGAGAAGGTTAACCTGGGGTAACTGGAACCAGGGGGAGGGTTCATGAGCAGAGCTTTCGGTGCAGCTTGGGGCCACCTCTCCATGTTGACAAAGACCTCTGTTGTAGAGAAACAATTTCGTGTTACACTATATAGGTGTTTTGGGGGTACAGTCTAAAAAAAATACTTTGGGAGTCCGAGGGAGTCAGGGAATCTTACAGCATTACAATTAGGGAGGCCCCAGTATCAAACCACAACTGCCTGCCGACTGCACCGGTCGGTCGCACCTGCGTGCTCTTTCCACAGCCCGTGGCCCCGAGCACTAGGGTCACCTCAGCTGCGACCCTGGTCTTGCTCCAAGCATCCACATTCCGCCCCAAACGTCAGGCGTCGGCGCTTTTTGACTCAGACTGTGGGCTCAGGCCTGAAAACCAAAAAAGACCACAAAAATTACTCAAGCCCTAATCACTTTAGTCTCTCTCTCCAGCGTTTCTGCCCTGTCAGGGTCAACTACAATGAACCCTAGAATCTACATCCTAACTCCTAAACCCTCAACTTGCAACCCCAAAACCCCTTTTTTGAGCAGGGACTGCAATGCACACCCCTAAACCCTAATTTTCGGGCCCTGTAAGCAACCGCAATGAGCCGTCGCCTGCGATGCGCGGACGACCTCGCAGATGCCCTCGGCCATCGAAAAGGCCGGCAGCCGGCTGCGCGCCTGCAGCCTCTTAGCGTTTGGGCTCAAGCTTGTGGGTTTAGGGTGTAGAGTTTAGGGTTTTGGGTTTCGGGTTTAGGGTTTCGGGTTTAGGGTTTGGGTTTTCGGGTTTGGGGCTTAGGGTTTAGGGTGTAGCGTTTAGGGTTCAGGGTTTGGGGTTTCGGGTTTAGGGTGTAGCGTTTAGGGTTTTAAGTTTCGAGTTTAGAGTTTAGGCTTAGGTTTTCAGGTTTGTGTAGCGTTAAGGGTTTTGGATTTAAGCGTATTGGAGTGGAGAGCCGACATGGGGTCACATAAAATTTTACTCGTTGTCTTATAAGGGCTTCATGGAGGATTGTTATGGGATTTTTATGAAGGGTCTGGGGTTCTGATCTCTGGACTCTCACTGCTACACGACCATTGAGCTTCCAGCTTGGATTTGGACCTTCCCAGCCCTTCGAGCGACAGTTCATGCAGAACTGCAGCTCGGGAATACATCATCAGCCCGGTCACAGGCGCGAGCCGAGATTGCGGCAAACATATTTGGCAGCTTAGGGAAGTTTGAGGGCCCGAGGGTTTGGAGCTTTGGTTCTTCTCAGTGTAAGAACGTCTGCGAGAGCCACTGGGACAGCTCAGGCAACAGCAGTTGGCCTCCACAAACGCCGTGAGCAAACCCTGCTCGGTGCCTAAAGCCTTGAAACCCTCGGGTCTCGATATCTAGATGCTGCGACACTTGAAAGCTTGAAGCTGAGCCCCCCGAAAACCCTCAAAGCGAAGCAAAAGGCCTAGGGTTTTGGGTTTAAACGGGTTTACACTCTCTCACAACTCGGACATGCCAGGCGAGGATGGACAAAAAGGGTTAGCTGGTTCCCTGCTGGGGCTATATTAAAAATGATCATTTTTTAATCCTTATTGAGTTCTATTAGAACAGAAATGTATCATTTTAAATCCTTCTTGTGCTTTATTATAACCAAAATGTATCACTTTTAATCCTTCCTTATTGGGTTTATTATAACAAACATGTAAAACTGTAGCCAACAAGGACCCGGGTTTAGGGCTCTTCTGCTTCGCGGCATGTCCGCGTAGCCCGGCAGGCACTGCTCGGCTTCCAGGTCTGCCGGGCCCATGTCCTGAGAGCAGGTCGGAGGGAGGAGAGAGTGCAGCACCCGTCTCCTATTTGTATATACATATGTGTATATATATATATACACATATGTATGTATGTTCCTTTATATGTATATGTATATATATATATATATATACTTCTACTTATATTTTGCTTATATATCTACTTCTATACATACCTACCTACGTACTTACCTACCTACCTGCCTACCTGTGAATACCTGCTTACCTGCCAACCTGCCTCCCTGCCTCCCTGCCTCCCTGCCTGCCTGCCTGCCTACCTACCTACCGACCTACAAAAACTCGTGTGTGTGTGTGTGTATGCATTTCCGTACGTATGTTCTTGTGACATACATACACACACATGCAATGCGTGCGTGCGTGCGTGCATGCATGCATGCATGTATGTCTGTTTCCCTTTCTCAAGTCTGCACCTCCAAACACACTTGCAGCAGCGCCTGCGAAACGTGTACTTGAGAGCATGCACGACTAGCCAATCGGAAGGACAGTGCGAAGAGAGTACCTGCTGCAATCGAGACCACGTCGACAAATTACGGAAAACGTCAGAAAAGGCTACAGCCGCTGAGTTACAATCGTAGCAGGCAGCTACTACAACAACCACAGTGCAGAAGAAGAAGAAGAAGTTGCATTCGTCGGCACAGAGGTGTTTGTTGCAGAAGCAGCAGCAGGAGCTGCTACCCCAAGCCGTGACTGTCGTCATCACTGTCGTGTTCGCAGTTGTCGTAGCCGTAGCCTTAGTCGGAGTCGTAGTCGCACAATCGCAGTCGTCGCTGTTGTCACAGTCGTCGTCGTGTCGTCTTGTCGCAATCGCGAACGTAGTGGTAATAGCAGTTAGTCGTACTCATAGAAGTGGCAGCAGCAGAAGCAGAAGTAGAAGCAGTACAAAAGCAAAGTAGTAGTCAACAGTCATCGTCGCCGTCGTCTTCCTGCGGAGTCCATAAACCCTGAAACTAAAACATATCACGAGTGACCGAAGTCCTCGTGCGGCTGCTGTAGGAAGTCGATCCCCTGCATGCCGGATGGCCTCCGAACATGCCTGGCGGGCTCCACGCTATACTGTCATTAACAATTGAGCCGTATGATATCCTCTGGCTACAGTATGTCAAAATGCATATATATATATATATACACATATACCTACATATGTCTATATATATATATATATACATATACCCTATAACCTATCATACATACTATGATATCCAAAAAATATATAATGCTTCCCATGGGGAGTTCAGGATGTCGCCGTTGGGGGCCTCTACGAAATCCTTGAAACGGTACAGATCGTAGGGCTCGGGCTTTTGCCGCGAATCTAACGATGCAAAATTTCAAAAACTAACCGCAACGTTTCCCCGTATCCAATGCGGGGCCCGGTGGAAAGAACTCACCCTGGGAAACCGAACTCACCGCGGCCCTGATATGGGAGCTTCATCGAACAGCAGACCTTGCCACTCAAAACATAGGACTCTTCATAAAGGGTCTATACATGTAGAGTTTTATAGCGGTGCAGGGGATATCAGCATCACATTGTCAAGAGCTACTTTTTCAGGATCCCCAGCGTTAGTGGAGGAATACTCGGTACTTGACGTCACCGGAGTATGCAGCAACGCTTGTCCAGCATGTCAGAAATTGACCATCAAGATGTCTGAGCCATAAACCCCTAAACCCGAAACCCTAAACCCTCAGACCTTATATCCTTACCAGTTGCCGGCGTCTGAAGTCTAAGCCCAGGCCCAATCCCCAATTCCCAAGCCCTCCTTGCATTCAGACTTGGGTAGTTGGCCCGGAAAGCGATCAACACCCCAACTTAGAGGTTCATGGTTAGGTGGAAGTAGGGTTCACTACTAGGTTACTAGGATGACTATAGTTGTAACTCGTATTAAATAGTCGTGATCCCACTTGCAACTGCCCGCAAACCTCAAGCACTCCACATAAACCCTAAAGCTCTCAGAGCTGAAACTCGCCACTCCACCCTGAAGCCCGAAAAACCCCAGGCCCGCACTTTGAAACCCTGAACCCCAAAAGACCCTCGGTGAACCTTTAAAGGTACCATGGGGTTCTATGCTATGGTTTCCCTTAAGGGGTCCTAATTTAGGGGTTCTGTAACAAGGGCTCCCTCAAAGGAATCCCCAACCCCCCCCCCCCCGCAAAAGATACTATGGTTCCCTTTAGGGGTACTAATTATGGGGTTCTGTAACAGGGCTCCCCCCCAAAAGCCCTAAGAGTGCACCTGCCTTGACAGCTGCCGGAGACCAGCCTCCAAGGACCCGCAAGCGGCTTGCAAGTGCGTGGCCTCGGATTCCCCCTAAACCCTAAACCCTAAACCCTAAGGGTTCTATTCCAGTCGCCCTGGTATTCGCATTATGCTTATTCCTTTTGTATTCATATTAACTTTTGTTGTTCCTATATTTCTCATTGCTCTCTTTAGTCGAATTCTTACTAGTCCTATTTTTTAACTTGTCTGAAGTTGTCATGTTATTCTTATTATTTTTCTTGTTGTATAATTCTCATTGCTCGCGTTTGTATCATTCTTACTGGCTTTATTAGTCTTGCTTGTCTCATGTTCATGTAGTCGTACTAGTCTTGCTAGTCTTGTTAGCCTTACTTATCTTATTAGTCTTCCTAGTCTTCTTCTTATCCTTGTGAATAGTAGTACCATTAGCATTAGCATTCTGGCGGTCATCCTAAAGCAAAGGGTTCTGCACGTGAGACGGACAGGGCCGAGATGAAGGTTAGTGTCTATGCTCTTTTCGGTCTTGAGGGCCTTAGGGGCTTTAGGAAGGGTCTAGCCTTTGAGGGTTTAGGCCTTGGGGGCCTTGGGGTTTTTGGGAGCCAGCGTTTGGGGGCGCTGGGGTTGAGGGCTTGGGGTTTTAAAGGTCGCAAGGGCTCACAGAAACTCCAATTGCCTCATAGTCCCTACTACTTGTTTTAGACCCCCCTTTTCAGTCCGCAGAGGTCTGGAAAGCGGCCCTACATTTCAGGATTTGCGAATCTTGTTCGCGACTACTAAGGCTACAACCATCTCGGATTCTATATCGGAGTCCTTTTCTTTCTCAACCAGGTCTACCAAACCCTGGCTTCAATGTCAGCTGTCAGCTCTTGCTCTGCATTCGCTGATGAATACAGGCCAAGGCTGGCCAAGACTGATAAAACCCAAATCGGCTTAGGGGTTCAGGGTAAACCCTAAACCCTGCGCCCTAAACCCAAAACAAAGCCAGGAAGCATCGAACTGAGCAAACAAGGCATCGTCGTAGTCGTCAGTATCCGCCGAGGGCGAGGAATAGAACATGTGGCAAGTCGCACTGGCCCGCATCCCAGCTTTCTCGAACTCCTGGTGGATCAAGCCGTGCTGCTAGAGTCTCGGCTGATTCGTGCACTGTCACGGAAGCCTTCTGTTCTCCTGAAACACTCATCCCCAAGCCCGAAACCCTCAACCAGGAACTGAAACCTGTTGCAGTATACCCAAAAGCCCAAAGCCTCACTGTAGCCCGATGGGTCCTTCTGGCACACGTCTGGGAGACGCTTAATCTTTGTCAGCTTCAAAGACGCATTCGCAGAGACCCAGAGATCCGTCGGCAGGTTTCTCAAGACGTAGTTCGGGGTGCAGCGGCCTCCTGCAGCGGCGCATATCCTGGGCAACGGGCTTAGGGTTTTGAGTTTGGGGGTTGGGTTTAGCGCTCAGTTCGTTCACTACGACTTTTCGTGGTGGTGAGAAGGCCTCGCGTTGCTGCTGCTGTCTGTTGCAGCTGCTTGCGGTAGAACTGCCTAAGTTGTTCAGACTCAGACTGTTGCCAGAATGCGCAAGGGGCGATCAAAGCCCGAAAACCGGCTGACCCTGACGCCAAACCCCTCCAAAAGATGTCCAGAGACCCCAAGACCTCTCAGGAGTTGCAAACCTGCTGGGCGGCAGGTCAGCTAACCCTATTCGGTCCACTGTGCGCGTGTCACTACGCCGCGAAGCCCAAACTCCACATCCTGTGACACGGAAACGCCAGGGCGCAAGAAACTTAGATCCCAAAATAGGGTAAAGAAACCTGTAACCTTGAACTTGCCAGACCGCGACATCAAACCTACCCCCTAAACCCTTTGTTGCTACTGGACTCAAGTCTAGCCAGAAACCTTAGCCCCTTAACCAGCAAGCCCCCAAGGTCTGCAGTGCCTACGGTGCAGCAGCCCGGAATGTCGCTAAAAACTCCGAAGAAACCCTACGGAAGAGACCCGATACAGTAGAGGGAACAAAAACCTAAACGGTTCAGGGTTTAGGGTTTAGGGTTGAGCCAAACCGTAAAACCCCAACGCACAAAGCCCCATTGCTGGCCCATTACTTAAACAAGCTTCAACCCCAGCAGCTGAGAGTGACTCCCAATGACCCCGAAGACGGATCCCCAAACTCTAATATAGGGGCCTCAGTAGTTAGAATAGGGTTTTGGGGGTTCCTTATTATAGTTATAGAAAAAAACCCAAAACTCTATTCTGACTCTAATTATTAAGGCCCCTACAGTAAACCCTGCACCTTCTTGAACCCGTACAGAGGCCGAGGCGTGTGAGCGTTCTTAGGAGTTTGGATAAGGGGGACCCTTGATGCGGTCCTTTCTCAGAGAGAAGTGGGGTTAAGAAGGGTCCCCTTTAAGGGCTCTCCCTAATACTACCTAGGATATACTCTCCCTAAACCCTAAACTTATGACCCACCGAGCGGCCGCTTCACCGCGGCGACGAGGTCGGTGCGGAGCTGCGAGGGGCTCCTTTCCGAGTCCAAGGGCCGGGCCAGGGCGTAGACGCCCTTGGACACCTGTGCAGGGGTTTTTATGCCTCCCGGTTTAGGGTTTAGGGTTTAAGGCTCCTTACTAGTTAGGACAAGCCCGCATTGCAGGGTTCAGAGCAGGGGTTTCGACCTGCACACCCGCGCAAGGCTAGCATGGCGTGTTGGGTCATCCACGGAAAACTGACAGGGAGCCGAAGCAAACGACCCAACCATCACGCATGCTAGGACCCCAGGCTGACAAAGCGTTTGCAACAGTGGAATCAGTTCTCTCGATGCCAGTCGTGGACGCAGGTCATTGTGCCCACACAGCTTGTAGCCATCTCAACTGACGGCAAGAGGACGACAATTACGGAGCAGAAATTCCCTGAAGCTCCACCTCCCTCGAAGCTGCTGCCCTCGTTCCAAGGCTTCGAGCCACCAACTTCTGACGGGCGCTCGGCCCTTGAACTCGCTGAACTCACCGGTGTCACGCAAAGGGATGCGGGCCTCGCCGGCCGCTGGACCACGTCTCCGAAGATTGCGTGCTGCCGGCAGGAAGGGAAATGGAAGGAGAGGAAGCGGCAGCCGCGTGCGCATATTCCAGGGATCCCGCTGTGCTTCGTGGCTTCCTTTGGAAAATATCGCATGTGCGCCGCGCCACGCTTTCGCAGGGGTTGACTGCACCTGCCTTCCTCCCTCATGTGCAAGTCTCCGGACAGCGGCGGAAGACGAAGAAGGGATCGGCAGCAAGGACTCGATGGCACCCTTCCGCGCTTCGACACCCCCTGTCGCAGGTCTGCGCCTTCATCACTGCATCCCCCGCACAGCTGCTGTCGAGCACCTCGTAAAGGTTCGTCGCTGGCAGCTCCAAGCGACATGGGGTCCCACGATCCCTTCAAACTTCTCCAGAGGTCGGGGCAAGTCCAAACCGCGCTTCGGCAGCACATTACAGACAAAGGCTACCGTAGCCTCGATCTGTAATGTGCTTCACGCTCATGTGCAGTCCACTACACGTCTCAGGGCACCGCCGCGCATCTGACGGGCGCTCGGCCCTTGAACTCGCTGAACTCACCGAACTGCGGCGAATCTGCCTTCCTCCCTCTTGTACAAGTCTCCGGACAACGAAGAAGGGATCGGCAGCAAGGGCTCGATGGCACCCTTCATCACAGCTGTCACAGCTAACGGACGACAGGATCTGATCGGCCCTGCAGTCCAAACGCGCTTCGACACCCCCTGTCGCAGGTCTGCGCCTTCATCACTGCATCCCCGCACAGCTGCTGACGAGCACCTCGTAAAGGTTCGTCGCTGGCAGCTCCAAGCGACGTGGGGTCCCACAATCCCTTCAAACTTCTCCAGAGGTCGGGGCAAGTCCAAACCGCGCTTCGGCAGCACATTACAGACCGAGGCTACCGTCTACTCGGTAGCCTCTATCTGTAATGTGCTGCCGAATAGTGGACTGCACATGAGCATGAAGCACGTTTTTTAAGTGCTTCACGTTCATGTGCCGTCCACTACACGTCCCAGGGCACCGCCGCGCATCCGCGGGTCGCGTGTCAAGGCCCGGCGGCAAACGGGCAGCCGCTGGACTCGAGGATCAGCTTCCCACTGCAGCCGTGGAGGTGCCCATCACCCAAGTTCGGCAGTCCCATCTGGCAATGTCGGGCCCAAGGATCTGGATAAACTCTTCGCCATGTCTTTGTCCGTGCGAGATTGCCCGTCCTCCGTGGAAGCCCAGGCCTCGCAGATTGCCAGGGACTCTGGGGCACCAGGCCGTCTCCAACGGAGTCCCAGCACTCGCTCCCGGGCGGTCAAACGCCGGCACCAGCGGTTTTGTTGCTCTGTGGTTCAGTGAATTCCTCCGCCAGCTCAATCTCTTAGCAGGGACATCAAGTCTTCTTCCGCTGCCGGAGCTCCGTGGCCTCGAGGCCTTAGTCCACGCGGCTTTCACTCTCCGAAAAGCTCGGTGATGCCGGCAACCGCTGCGCAAGCGCCGAGCCGAAGAAGCAGTGGGTCTTCACACCGGAGATGGGATAGTACAGCGACAGCCCGTAGAGGGTGCCGAACTCCGTGGAAACGCGCCCAAGGGCCTCGTCCAAATTCTCCCATGTGACGTTGCCGTTGAAAGCCGGCGGCAGCTGGATGAAGGCGGTATCCATATGGATGCGTGGCACCAACATGCCAAGGCCTGCAACAGTGCCGCCGAAAACCCCGGAGAAGGAGAAGAAGGACGCAATGTGCTCCTTCTTCCAATCAGCATCCACCCTGCGGTGATGGAGGAACCCTGCAAAGAACGGTGAGCCTTGTGCCACCGCCATGACGCTGGCAGGCTGCTGAAACTCGGGGACCTTCTCCTCCATACGGGGCAGCAAACATGTGCGAGGCATTGAAGCCCACTCCAGTTGCACAATGATTGGTGTCCAGACCCCTGTCCCACCATCGAAGGTACCGTCGTCGAAGAGCGAGTCCTTGATACTACAGTAGCGGACGATATGGACATGCACGTCTTCCGCTTCGTCCCTCAAGCTCCCAGAGTGCTGGTAATGGAAGCCACGAGCCATGGCGTGAAGGCCAGCTGCAAACAGCAGTGGTCTTGGGAATTGATATCTGGAGTGTGGAGCCGAAAATTACAAACCTTGAGCCCACATGGCTTTGGGTTTACGGTGTAGGGTGCCTTTGCCGAGTTTCAAATTTAGGGATGGATGCACGGGGCTTAGGGGTGGGGTGTCGGAGGTACTGGTACCAAGGTTTGCCGAGGCTTTTGGTCAAGAAGGCGCCCTTGATCAAGGGACAAAAGCCCTAAATTCCAGCAGGACTGTACAGCCTCAGCAGCAGTCGACATGCGGAACTCATGAATTACCCCATCTTACCTGCCTGGCCTTTAAGAAACAGCTGCTAAGACCGATTTCTGGAAAACTTCTAAAACCCTCCGTGAACCTATAAGGCACCAACTGCAAAGCCATATAGAACCCCTATTTCTGGCTCGTGAGTCTAGTCGAACTTCCTTACGGCTACTTCTGATTTTACGTTGCCCTTGCCCATCCTTATGAAAACGCTCATAGGACGCATACTTAATCCTGCCAACCCTAAACCCTACAGAACACCACG
>CAJNDV010030702.1:23343-47434 GCA_905221635.1 Symbiodinium sp. CCMP2456 | reverse complement strand
GCTGTTGCACAGGGCTTCCTGCCCAACTGGATCAAGCCAAGCTTCGGAGCCAAGTGCTCCTCAGATGTTGGTTTAGGGTTTAGGGTTTAAAGGTTTAGGGTTTAGGGTTTAGGGGTTTAGGATTAGGGGTTTAGGGTTTAGGGTTTAGGGTGGCCCATAAAGGAACCTTTGTAGTAACCCCTCAAGGTTCCTTTCGAGGCTCTGTGAGGGTTCCTTGCCTTTCGGGCTGAGTGTTCTGGGGTTTGCAGCTTGTGGGATTTTTGTTTTTTCGGGTGCCAGGTCTGGGTTTAGAGTTCTGGGCTTCTTGTTTATGTAGGTTTCATGATTTTCAGTTGGGACGTGGATGAATCGGAAAAGGAAGTGCATTGTGCGATACGGCAAAAGCAGCACGATACAACAGTTGGAACGATATACCATAAGCAGTAACATCGTTGGATCATCGTATCATACGACCCAGGAAGAAACTACCTTCACCTTTAACATAAGCGTTGGGGCTAGAACTCGCTTGCTGGCCGGACTAACTAACTCGCCTGATCAAAAGACGATCTGACGAGCCGACTAACTAGCGGCTGAGCTAAATAGCCACCTCGCTGATGAAGTAAGTACGTAGTCAGTCATATCTGAGTCTGAGAACCCCATGTGCAAGCTTTGTCTCTCGGAAATCTTGAGACCCCAGCACCGGAAAAAAACCGCAACTAAACCCTAAACCCTAAACCTAAACCCATGCTCTTCGCTGCCCAGCATTGGGGACTACAGCCTTCGATGCCTCTGGCAGAGAGATGGCCTTGTGGCCAGGTTCCAAGGCTCTGGTCCAGGGGCGCCTTTCGGGGTGAAAGGCTTGAGGGTTTGGAGTTTCAGGTTTGAGGGTTCGGGGTTTCAGGTTTGAGGGTTTGGGGTTTCAGGTTTATGTGATAGTGGCGTTTTAGGACTACAGGAGCTGCGCCTGAGGTTATGCCATCGGTCTGAATTCCTGCAGTTACCAAGCTCGTACAGATGGCTTCTTCCGCTCTTGTGATATGGGTGTCGTTTGTTCTTCATCTGTGCGTTCTCTGTGCCAGGTTGCCTTTCGGTGATGTGGATCCGCCTATGGCATTGGGAATCTCTGGTATCGAAGTCCGTAGTGAGACTCGTTCGGGTGTTGTCTTCATCGTGCCTTAGGGTAGCCTCCCACACCCCAACAAGCCAGACGCTCAATAGCCAGACTGGATGTTCGGGTATGCAGTACTAGCCTGAACACCAAACCCTAAACCCGTAAACCCCTAAACACAAAACCTTAAACCCTAAACCCCAAACCCCTAAACCCTATAACATTGAACTTCGAAGCTCGAACGATCCTGCTATTCTCCCGGACCTGGTACAACTTGAGGCTGTGAACAAGCCTTTCGACATGCGCATCGACGTTCCCAAGGAGCGGCGTTGGGGTTTAGTTGTCGCGAGTCTGGAGTAAGCGTGGAGATGCAGGGAGTAACGTGACACCTGGCAAACATCCAGCAGCATGGCATTGTGTATGGTGCTTGAACTAAACCCACGCAGAGTTAAATGACTGAGCAATAGAGGCTTACAGGCTAACTAGTCGTATGCGCAACTAGGCAAAAGGTTGTGAACCTCAGTGTACGGAAGCAACCAGACACCCAGAGAAACACATGGGGGTTTCCGAAAATAGGGGACCCTAATATAGCACCCTAAATAGTAGGATCCTTATTATTAGGACCCCAAAATAAGGTACCCTAATTTTGGGAAACTCCCACATTGCGTACATCGCATGTTCTGGGGTTCGGGGCTTCAGAGCACGAGCAAAGCCTCGAAACCGGCTTGTGGTAATATAGGGGCCTAAATAATTACCTATAGTTTGGGGTTCCTTATAATAACTAATCATAGTATAATATACCCCCGAAACCCTATTCTGATTATTAAGACCCCTACGAAACAGGTGTGGAGTCTCGGGCCACTGGGCGCTGAAAAGAGTTCTGTCTGACCGGCGCCCTCAGGGCCGGGATGTTGGTTCAAAATATTCTAAACCCTAAACCCTAAACCCTGAGCCCTAAACCCTAAACCCTAAACCCTAAACCCTAAACCCCACGCCATCCCGCGTTCTTCATCCTTTCGGCTCCAAGAGACGATGGCAGCCCCCCTGGGACCTCACTCTGCTTGAGATGGTGGTAAGCTATAGTAGAAGCGAGGCAACAGCAAGTAAGCCTTATAGTGTGTTGTTGTTGCGCATTTCTTTGGAAGCAGTTCGTTGTTCAAGAAGTGCCCGACGGTGAGTGAGTGTGAGTGAGCGCGTGTATCCTGAGTGACTGTCCGGGTGAGGGTGAGAGTGTATGAGCAAGCCAACGAGATTCGAAAACCGAACTCGCATGTGCAGGGAGAGGAGAGGCACTGGGAGCAAGAAGTCACTGCCGCCGCCCCAGAGACCTTGATAGCTCCTTGGTGCACAGCTCTTTCGATGACAGGTACTGTAACGGGTGCTTTGGGCTTCAAAAAGTTGCTTGAGGTCTGTAGTCATTCGACTGAAGTGCACTAGAGCTGTGTGTCCACATTGTGCGCGGAGAGAGCTGCGCTAGCTCTGCACTGAACTCCTGGACCCTCCGAGTCTTCAGTCCAAGAACAGAAAGTAGCGAGCCTCGAGCGCCAGATGGAATCTTCTCCGGTGTTGGCCAGGGCATTGTGCATCGGTGCCTTAGGCTTATGTAGCCTCCATGGAGGCTGAGCACAATTGCCGTTAACTTTGCAGATACTCAGATACCTGGCCTGTATCAACCGAACAGTTGTATACAATTGCTAAGGACGATCACGCCGAGTTAGGAAGTTCCATGGCGGGGGAGTTCTCTTGACATCCGTGCTAGCCTCACTAAGCATCCTACCAACCGTCAGTCCAATCATCGCTGCCGTCCCCATGGCAGCTTCAATCAAGACTCCATCGAACAGGTTGCAAGCGGTAGCCCTCCCGCTTGAGCCTCGAATCGCAAAGCCGACGTCTCATGCCTTCCTCGGACCTGTAGGTGGCTGATTGGTTTGTAAAGCAGTTCCCGGGCGAGAAGGCAGAGCCCAGCGGAATTCCAGCATGCTCCCTAGAGCATACACCGATTCAACATCCTTGTGATCTTTCAATCTTGAGGTCCGATGCTTGTGACTTAACTAGTTCAGTTCGTAGTTGCATGTAGATCTGTCCGGATTGGAGATTGGAAGAATCGGGGGTTCCGGAAGGGAGTCCGGCTTGGGGCCGTTTTGCCATTCGCAGTTTCGGCTTTGCGGATCCCACTCCGAGGCCCTAAGCGCAAAATCTACGCTGCTTACGCCTACGCGCTGGCAGAAATCCTCAGTGAAGCCCTAAACCCTAAACCCTAAACCCTAAACCCTCAGTGAAGCCAAGCGCAAGTCAGCCTGAAAGCTTCTGAATCCGGCACAAAATTCCCACAGCCCCTGGACCCCAAAACCGCCGAAGATAGCCCGAAGGTAGATCCTACAGAGATGTTATGGCTTGATTGAGAGCTGGGACCACCGGCCTCAACCCGGGTTGTGTTTGGAGGTCCGTTTCTGCAACCAGCTGGACCATGCCACCTCGGGGGCGCCATCCTCGGCACCTTGAAGTTTCAAGGTTTTGATTCGGGGCGGATAGCTTAGGGCACCCTGTAGCCGAAGCCTCCGTCTTCCACAAACTCCACCAGCAGTCTTGCAAACCTTACCACAGAACTTAAACCCTAAACCCTGAAACCCTAAAATCCTAAACCCTAAACCCTAAACCCTAAAACCCTAAAACCCTAAAACCCTAAACCCTAAACCCTAAACCCTAAACTTGACTCGAGATCTGCCACCGGACCATTCGCTGTTCCGGAGCCGAGGTCATCCTCCTCGCCGCAAGCAAGGCCGGCCCCTGGTCGCTGGCGATGTGGTTTAGGGTTTTAGGGTTTAGGGTTTAGGGTTTAGGGTTTAGGGTTTAGGGTTTAGGGTTTAGGGTTTAGGGTTTAGAATGGGGGAATAGGGACTACTACAAGGGACCTTAAGGGATATCACAGGGATCCATTCCCACATTCCCTACTAAGCACCAGACAGTTCTTCAGAGATTCTCCGACTTCTGCTGTATAGAGTGGTCAGAATGTGTGGCAGCCCAGGCAAGTTAAGCCTAGAGCTGCTGCAAGTTGTTCTCCACGTCGAGCCCCGCTGTATCTCATGTGGTTGGCAGCCCTTGCCTCATGAACCCTGAACCCTAAACCCTGAACCCTAAATCCCTAAACCCTAAACCCTAAACCCAAAATCCCTAAACCCTGAACCTGACGCCGCAAACCCTGAAGCCTGAAGACACGAACCCCGAAGGCCCGAAAACCGCAACTCCGAATCCGGCAACCCCCCGGGCTCCAGTCATCCGAAGAAACTCTGCTCCAAAATTTTGAGTCCCGAGAGGATGTGTTGGGTTGGATCAGGATTTCCGAGGTTTAGGGTTTAGGGTTTAGGGTTTAGGGTTTAGGGGAATTGCTAGTCACCAGCTGGCTTTCGACAGCGAGCTCAAAGGAGTAGGTAGTGTTTCCGAGCCGCTTGGCCGAGACTCGTTGTGTTGAATCACCTGATCTCGTAGACCCGGGCATCGAGCGCCTTGCTTTCGGTAGGCGGCCGCACGCGCCGCGGTCCCAGACCATCCGACGAAGTTTGGCTCAGGTTTTGTAGTTTGAGCCTTCTTTTCTCTCTCACTCTTTGCCGGTTGACTTGGGCGAAGTGGCGCCAGGGAGCCTCTACCTCCACGTTTTGTCATGTCAAGGTTTTTGCTGGGTTTGGCCACCCGAAACTAGTTGATCTCCCAGTTGCGAAGCGTAGCGCCCCTTATGAGGATCGCCCCCTCAACACGAAACCTAGACCCCAATCCGTAAAGCCTGCAGCCCTGAATCCAGGCTTCCTGCCTCTGAAGCGACCCTCCGAGGTTGGGAGCCAGCTCTTTGAGAAGCGGCAGGTGAGCAAGCCAGGGACCTCAGGGTTTACGGCGACGATGATGATTATAATGGTGATGACGGTGGCGATGGCAATGATGGTTCGTTCGAGCTTCTTTAGCCGATGGTGAATCACAGCCGCGGGTGGGGTGCCCGACGTCAAGCTTGGAATTTTTGGTCTCTGTGTACTTTGATGATGAGGCATCGGGTGGATAAAGAGTGTTCTTCTTTCCTTGCGCTGCCAGCTTTCTAAAGTGCCCCTAAACCTAAAACAAGCCAAATACAAAGACGAAGCGACACTCTAGAGCCACACGGACTCCACGCACTCCCACCTCCCAACAGTCATGACTGCTGTTCTCGAAGACTGAACCCTGTCATTCCAAGCCCGCAGAGACTAATCTTGAAGGCTCCAAACTGGTCCAAGGCCGATTCAGAGCACCTCGAACCATGGGATGTAGATACTGATGCAGATCGGACTCTCAAGAGGATGCTCCTATGACTGCGTTGTACGGATATGGGAGTTTCCGAAAATAAGGGTACCTTATTTTGGGGTCCTTATAATAACGATCCTACTATTTAGGGTGCTATATTAGGGTCCCCTAGTTTCGGAACCCTAAACCCTAAACCCTAAACCCTAAACCCTATACCCTAAACCCTAGACTGGATCCGCCTCAAGCCCCGAAGCCTCAACCGAAAGCCCCGAGCCCGGAATCCCAAATCCGATCCGAACCCTGAACCCCACCATACGAAAGCCCAGAATTCTAAAGACCACATGAAACCTGAGTCCAGGTTGAGCCTGATGACACGACACCATCCGAAGCAGCTGTTGCGATAACTTTGCTTCACAGTGCGCCAGCTAGGCGAAGATAAGAAATGATACGAACAAGAACAGGTGCTCTTCTTCTCCTCCTCGTTCCCCTTACTTCTGCCCCTGGTAAGACAACCCTAAACCCTAAACCCGAAACCCTCCACCCTAAACCTTAACTTGCGCTAGAAGACTGGTCAGACAGCAGGGAGGATGCGCGAAGCTCAGGTCGTACCTTGCCATCGTCGTGGGCCACCCGCCGTGCCCTGGTCTTCACTGGGCGTTCCCGGTGGTTGGGTTTAGGGTTTAGGGTTCAGGGGTTCTGGGATTCAGGGGTTTAGGGTTTAGGGTTCGTTTTGTTGTTTGTGGTCGCAGTGGTTGCCTGCAGTAGTCGTAGTGATGGCAAAAGTCCGATGCTAGTACAACCGCAGTAGCACGAGCTACTCGCAGTAGGTTTGGTATTTTTGCTAGTGCTGCTAGTGCTCGTCTTCGTGCTCGCTTGGAAGTCGGGGAGGAAAAGTGAAAGTAATGGTGGTGTTCATGATTTTGCTGATGTTACTCATGAAGGAATGCTGCAGCTGACGACGACGATGCATCAGTCGTGTCATTCTTAGTTCTGTGCTAAAACCCTAAACCCCTAAAGCCCTAAAGCCGTAAAGCCCTAAAATAAACCGTTGCCCACCGTTTAGCCACTGCTGAGCTCAGCCATCCACACGTCTTGTTGTCAGGTGGAAGGATGCAGAGGTCCGTTTGACGTACCGCATTGCCGATGGGGAAGGCCAGCAAGAACTAGATCTATACTTATGTTTACTTATAACCCCAAATAAGGGACTTATAATCTTATACTATGTCCCATGATCCTCCAAGTATGTGATCTCGTGTGGCATGTCTGGCCCAGATGGTTCTACACTCGTCAATCCCATGCTTGGTCTGGGGCTGTTCTCATCACCGTCCATGTGGTGTCATGTCGAGAAAATGGACCCCCACCAGCTTGCAAGCCGTGGATTTCCAAAGCCCGAACTCCACTGTACTTGAAGCCCATAGGTGTTGTAACAGAAGCGTTTAGTTTTTGTTAAAATAGGGTTTCGTGAAAACCTCTGTCCCGAAATCCGTGAGCCAAAGTGCAGGCTTCGCGCGTCGCGTGCCGGCGGCTGAGGAGCCCGGTGAGGAGGCGACCGAGGGAACAGCGGGGGAGCTCCGGAGCTGGAAGGTACCAGAAGCCCTAAACCCTAAACCCTAATCCCTAAACCCTAAACCCTAAACCCTAAACCCTAAACCCAAGATCTATCTAGGGCTGAAGGCTTGGGGGCTGCCTTTAGGGTTCGGGGCTGTGGGCAAAGGTGGGCTTTAGGGTCTAAAAGCCTTTGAAGGCTTCTGGCTTCCCAGAGTTTCATACCTTGATTCAAAGGACTCGGGTGGAGGATGGGTCGAGATCCCGAATCTCGACATCACGAACCCTGCAGCGCGAAGTTTGACCTCAGGTAAGAGCCGGCTCCTAGCAAAGGGCGTCCAGAGTCCATAGTAAGCATTTTCCGAGGGTTCCTCAGAAACATTTCGTTGAAGCTCCCACGACCCTCGAGGAAACCGCATGTTCCTGCTGGGTGGGGTTGGGCCGGGAGCTGTGCCCCTTCAGACTTCCCCTCATCCCTTTCCTGTTTCCCGTCGTGCGTGAACGTCAGTCCAGGTGTATGTTGTTGAAGTAAAGTGATTGTGAAGTTTGCAAATTCTTCGAGTTTCGGTTTGATGTTCATATGTTTGGGTTGAAGCAGTTGCTTGATACAGTATGCATATCAGCTCGGGCTTCGGCTTCAGTGCGGCCCTGGTACTATTTCTCAGCCCCGCGTAGAATATACCGGACCCTTCTCGAAATATGGACCACAGGTTCCAAGGTTTCAGTGAATTCTTGAATGTGCAGATGTACAGTACTCCTAAAGCTCCGAAGGCATGTTCCACATATGTAAGCATTGCAGACCAGACGCGAATGACGCAGCGCGCTTGGGTCGAAGAAACAGCTGTTATCCAAGTTTGGTAGCGGAGCTTGCTCCTGCGCCATAGGCTACCGAAGGATCTTTGGATCCTTGGGCCTCCCCGGGAGGCAGCTGCACTTCGACGCCCGCACCACGACTGTGCTCTACGTCTTCGTGACCACTTGGCTGTTCTTGAACAACACGGGCATCCACCTGGCCAACAGCCACGGAAATTCGAAGGAGCGACCCACCTCCGTGGGCGACTCTGCCAAGGCGAGCAGCTGCCTGGAGTGCTGCAATTTCTCCACTGGCCTCGGCCAGGAAGTTTTTCCCTACAAGGTTGTGGACTACGAGAAGTTCGACGAGAAATTCCTGAGTGGCAAGGCCCTCCTCTTCTACCTGCACCCCGACGGGCCCCTCACCTACCTTCGCATCAGCTACCAGAACGAGAACTTTCAGGACTACGAGATCGAGGGAAGCCCAGCAGAAATGGCTTCTCGGGTGAGCTCCGGTCCGGGAGCAGGAGGCATTCCCTTGCACGAGTTCAGAAAAGATGTTCCGCCCGGCTGGGCCCCCAACATCAGCGATTACCCTCTTCGCTTGTATTTCGAGCGGTTAAAAGTACCGCATCTACGAGGGCGATGACACCATGGTGGGTCCGCTTGTGGCGGGCCGGCTGCAAGGGAAGGCTCAGCGATTGGGCATGCAACTCAGATTGCCGAGACCAGATGGGGGCGTTGACGTCGGAAGCGACGCACTAGTGCGTCTCAGCGTCGACGAAGTTCGCGACCCTCAGAACCAGGGGGTCATCTTGCAACACTCCATTCCCAGCGGGATACAAGCCTTATGCAACAGCCTCAAGGATGCCTTCGGAGTGAGCGACCAAGAGCTTGTGTCCCAGAGCATAGAAGCTTTCTTCGAATTCCGACGAGGCAAGATGAGCTTTCAGGAGTACGCGATCGAGTTCGACATCCGCCTGGAAGAAGCAGTTACCCGGGCGGGCTTGGACTTGAACGACGTGGCCAAGTTCTACTTGTTCTTCCGGGGCAGCGGCTTACCGTACAAGTTCATCGAGGACATCAAGCTGCAGCTCCAGGGAGATCTTCGTCGGTACCAGGAGGCCAGAGTGCTGGCGCTGAGGTTGATTACCAAGAAGGACGATTCAGGTGAGACCTTCTTCGAGGACACCGAGAACAACCTCCCTGCGGAAGATGGCTGGGACAGCCACTCTTGGACCGAGGATGGCTGGTCCTGGGTGGAAGACGCAAGCCCGGGCCATCAAGCTGAGTACTGGTTGGACCAGGACTTCTACGAGCCCTACGACGACGGCGCCTACTATGATGAAAGCTATGATGACTGGTATGAGAATGAAAGTTGGACTGAGCCTTGGGATGAGCAGCCTCAAGGGGAACACGAAGCGGCCTCTTCCTCAGAGCCGGCAGTTGATGTGAACGAGATGTACCCGGTCAAGGGGAAAGGCAACAAAGGCCCTGGCTGCTCAATCTGCGGTTCCAGATGGCATGCTGCAAGCTCCTGCCCGGTGGGAGCCAACCCAAGCTACGGTGGCGGCAAAGGAAAAGGAAAGTCGAAAGGCTTTGGCGGTCCCTCTGGATGGAAGGGCAAAGCGCGGAAGGGCTTCGGCAAGTCCAAAGGCAAAGGCAAGGGCAAATGGACCCAAAAGGGTAAGAAAGGCCGAGGCTACTACGGGTACACCATGGAGAAGACCCTTGTAGGCAGCTTCGGCGAGTCCAAGATGTCGTCGACCCCTCCGAGAACAAAAGTGGTACACTTCAAGTTGGACCACGACGACTCGCCGGTCTTGCCACTTGGAAGCCGCCCTCGCGCTGAGACCGAAAGTCCCGAGGATGCCGAGACAGCGACCTCCTCCTCCTATGCCAAGACGCTCGACTTCACCTTTGCAACGGGCATCTACAGCGATTCCCTCAGCTACCACACGGTTCTTGGGGTTAAACGCCGGGGACTCCTTGTGGACCCGGGTGCTGCCAGCGGCTTGGTTGGATCTGAAACACTACGTGACCTCATGGAACATTGCGTCCCGGGGAACAAGGAGCATGCAGTTCAATGGCGGTACGATCGCACCAACAGCGTCAGCGGCATCAACGGCACACCGGAGCAGACGTTAGGAGAGGTCTCTCTCCCACTCAAGATGGCCGAGCTGAACAGCACCTACTCAGCAGAGGTGATAGGAGGCGAGGGCTCATTATGCCCCGCACTGTTGAGCAACCCGGCACTTCGCAAGCAGTCTTCGGCCATACTCACCAACCACTTTGAGAACGGTGACGGAGTGTTGGTGATTCGCAATGGCAAGGAGAATGGAAGTACTTGCACGTGTTTCTCACAGACTCGGGCCACTACTTGCTCCCCGTTGATGAACAGGCTCCTCTGCCCATCGACGCCCGCAAGAACGTGGAACAGATGCTTTTCACATGGTCAGAGGAGATACAGGAACGCTGGAGCGACGTTCGCCACTGTTTTCTGCAATGTCGGGAACATGAGCGGAGTTGTTCCAATGGACATGAAGCAAGAGATGCAGGCTCCAGTCCAAAGACTTTCTCCACTACCACAGAGGTCAAGCGAGAAGCAAGAGATGCAGGCTCCAGTCCAAAGAGTTTCTCCACTACCACAGAGGTCAATCGAGATGAAGCAAGAGATGCAGACTCCAGTCCAAAGACTTTCTCCACTACCACAGAGGTTGAACGAGATGAAGCGAGAGATGCAGACTCCAGTCCAGAGACTTTTCCCACTACCGCAGAGGTCATGAAAGATGAAGCGAGAGATGCTGGCTCCAGTTCAGAGACTTTCTCCACTAACACAGAGGTCCACGTTTTTAAAGATGTGTCGTCAGCATCGGGGTCCACTAAGTCCATGTCGTCAGCATCGGGGTCACCTGTCAGCAAGCCGTTTCTAGATGGTCCTGATGTGAGAACTACGAGAACAGAGGACTTTTGGACCCTGGACCGCGAGTACCTGACTCGACACCACAAAGTAGCTCGTAGGATCCTCTTCACTCCGAACTGTGCCATCGACTGCCCCATCGAGCTCTCCCAGATCCAAGGAAGGAGACTCACGGAGATCCACTACGTGCCTAGGAATGCCGCGGGCAGGGTACTGGAAGACGACTGGATCACGGCTACAGCTCCCAACTACGACCTCGGCAGCTTGTGGACAGGGACTACTCGATTTCGGCTCCAACCACCTCCTCTACCACCACGACCGTCGGCGGCAATGGCTACGGATGTTCATGGCGATGGTTTGGAACCCGACCTGTTCCCAAGCTATAGTGGGGATGAGTTCCAGATCACTGGTCAGAAGACCGAAGGGAACGAGCTCGTCACTACTACCGCGCGATCCCCGAGGAGTTCTACACGAAGTCTGGCCGCCGCCCGATCACTCCAAAGAATGTCTCAGCATGGGTGAAGAAGGCGGCTGGCAAGAGCCTTCGGTTTCAGTTTTGGGAGTTGTGCTCTGGATCCGGCCGACTTTCCTTGTGCTTGCTGATGGCTCAGTTCATGGTTGGTTTTCCGGTGGACTACAGATACTCCTGGGACATTGGATACGCTCCCCACCAGGCCTTGCTTCAACAGGTGCATCACCAGTTCTCTCCCGACCATCTGTTTGCCTCTCCAAGCTGCACACCATGGTCGGTGGCTTCGGCAAGCAAGGACAAGGCCAGGCGAGATGAGGAGCGGCGGTCGGAACTTCCTACTCTTGAGTTCCTCCACGATATGTCGCTTAGCCAGCACAACCAGGACAGGGGCTTTACCTTGGAGCAGCCTCACTCTTCGGCGATGCTGCGAGAAAGCCCCGTTGCGAAGCTGCTGAACCACTCCGGGATACGGATACAGCACATAGATCAATGTATGCTGGGGGCGACGGATGAACTCCAGCGTCCAGTCCGGAAGGCCACGGCCTTCCTGAGCAACCGGCGCTGGCGTCGCACCATCAGGCGATGCAATGGCCATAAGGGACTTCCCCACGGCGAGCTTCAGGGCCGATTCAAGGGATGCTGCAGGACAGCTCTGGCAGCAGTGTATCGAAAGCGGATGACACAGCTGATTTCCCAGGATTTGTGGGCCATTCTTCGGCCTCTACGTGTCCTACCTGGCCGAGGACACTCTTTTGGGCGCACGGTATCTACTACAACTGTGAACGATGTCAACTTGGACGGGCTGCTCCTGCAGGCTGTGAACACACTATGGTGCCAGGGGAATGTCGCTATGGTCAGCCTTCGTTAAGGCAGGCAAGAGCTCGACGTGAAGCACCACCAGCGACACCAACGACGACTACTACGCCCGCTCCGAGCTCTGCTGCGGCTGGGGCACCAGACCGTGCCTCTGGCTCCAACGAGGCGGCCCCGGCTCGTATGTCTCGATCAGACTTGGAGGATATCACGGGGCCCTTCAAGTTTCTTGCTCGAAGCGGCGACTACTCTCGAGTGTCCCTGGAGGTGCACTCTTCCTTGACGATTCGCCCGGAGCCCCAACTCTACCTCAAGGCCGCCATGATGCAGCTGATTGAGTCGTGCCTCGAGATTTTCCAGGCCACGACTTCACGGGACTACGATCACTGGTTGTCGGATCCAGTGCTTCTGCGCGTCTTTCAGGACGTGTTCCACGAGATCATGAGCGTCCTGGGCGTCTTGGTTTCGTTGAGGCCCTGGCATCGCAAGGTTCCTGATCCTTACTTGAGTTCGGCCTGCGCTCCGATGCGATTGCTAATCAGCGGAGAAATTCGTTCTTGGAAGATTCACGGTTTGGAAGATATGAGGGTGCTCTCCCATCATCAACTTCATGCTCCAGTAGAGGAAGCGGATTGGCACGTGCACCTCTTTGGCTTCTGTCAGGATGATCCAGATGTGGATCGTGACGTGCCGGGCTCATCCTCTGCGTCTGCACGCCCGGCTGCGGTTCCGGTCGAAAGAGAAAATGATGGGAGGAATGCCCCTTCTTTGCGACCTCCACAACCACCTGTTCGACCGGCGCAAGGACCTCCTCAACCACCAGCAGCCGATCCTTCCCCAGAAGAAGAAGGCCAAGGAGAAGAAGAGTTTGATGCGGCCAGACCGGAAGCTGACGAGGAGCCGAAAATCCTTAAGCCACTCTTGGACTTCAAGAAGGTTTACAAGCGGCTCCAGAGTGAGATCGTCCAAACAGATCCGGTGACGGCCAAACGTCTTCTCTTGGGTCTTCATGAGAGGTTCTATCACTGCCCCATCACCGACTTCAAGAACATGTTGTTGCGGGCTGGGCTGTCCTCCGACATCTTACCACTTGCCGAGGAAGCCGTCATGAGCTGCTCCATCTGCCGGAAGTACGCGAGGCTTCCCAACAGACTGCAGATCAAGATTGGGTCAGCGGCCTCGTCCTTCAACCGCCGGGTGCAGATCGACCTCTTCATGCACAAGGACACCTGGATTCTCCTGAATGTGGACGAGGCCACCCACTACAAGACAGCCGCGGCAGTCAAGTCCCGGGAACACCAGGAGTTGCTCAACAGCATGTTTCTTTCATGGTTCTCCATCTTTGGGCCACCGGCACAGTTGGTGATGGACCAGGAGACCAGCCTCATGGGTCACGAGGCCTGCCGGGAACTGGAAAGATTCAATGTGGAACGGGTGCCGAAAGGCACGACAGCAGGACCGGCAGGCCCCAACGCACTGGGGCCGGACTTGTTGAGCGTCACGTGGGCCTGATGGAAATTACCATGATGAAGCTTGAAGCTGAGCTGGACCGGCAGGGAATCGCGATCACCATCGGCGACCTTGCCAAGGAAGCGGCTATGGCTCACAACATCAGCCTCAACTACGGCGGCGCGACTCCCAGCATGTGTGTGTTTGGAGTGATCCCTCGGCCCTTCTACCAGGACGACAGCGCAGGAATCTCCACAGTGGTCGGCACCTTGCAGACCGACGTTACGCCGTTTGAGAAGGCGATCCGCGTCCGACAGATGGCTCTTTCGATGGTTCAACGAGCCGTGGCCGAGAACCGGATAGCGAGGGCGAACAGAACGCGCACGCATCAGCTCAAGATTGGCGAGCTGGTGCCCGGAGTCACCCGCGTGGACTTTCACAGGGAGACCCAAGGAGACGTGGGGTGGCGTGGACCAGCGGAATTACTGAAGATCAACAAGGACGAAGGCACGGCCATCCTCTCCTACCAAGGATGCCCGTATTTGGTCTCGCTCCGCCACATCCGGCCGCACCAGGCAGGAGTGTTTGTGGTTCTCAACAAGGAACAAGTTGGCGACCTGATGGAGCTCAAGCACTTGACGGAGAAGCTCTCGCCCTACAAGATTGTCACAATTGGCTGGGTTCCAGAAAAGAAAGTGAACTTGTGACCTGGAGGCGAGCGTCAACCAGTTCCCTCGCCTACTCGGAGGCCTGGCCCAAAATCATGAGATTAGCCTCCGGTCTTTCGAGACACAATGCCGGAGGAGCCATGATCGGCCAAGGTGTTCGTCAGATCCATCCACCTATGGGATCTTGCGGAGTACTCCTCTTGTGGATCCACGGCGACTCCGAGCACGCGAGCCACGAGCACAACAACGAGAAGCCGATCGTGCTGAAGAAGGTGACCACTCAACCAGTGGACAGGATGTGCTTCGTGTGTGTCTACTACTTCGTGAACATCGAGTATCGCCCCGAGAAGGCCATGAGAGTGGTTCCCTCCGAAGGAGCGACTGGAATTGAGGACGACGAGTACGAGAACCAGGCGGCGTCTCCGATGTCTACCGGAGCTCCTATGTCTATTTCCTCAGATCCGGCCTCTCCAGCGAGCTCCCCTTCGGCATCCATGGATGTCGGGGACACGACTGAGGACAGCTCCGGTAACAAACGAAAAGGGCCTGAGACGCGAACTGTGGTCCTAGCGCCAGAGGCTAAGAAAGGACGCCTGGGGCTCTTGCTGGATGTCATCAAGAGCGAGCAAGTGATCACCAAGGCCCAGCACAACCTCGTGAACCTCTGAGCGATGCACTGGACCCAGGCTGTCCCCACGGACTTCCCCATGGTCTGGTACGGCTGTGACAACAACGCACAGCTGGCTCAGTGGGACATCTTCATGTCTCGCGCCCACGATGCCTCCTCCGTTCCGGAACACCAGAAGAAGCCATACTTGTTCACATGGCCAGCGAAGCACTTCGAGGAACTCTATGCGGACCTCTCCAACGGCGAAATCTACAAAGTGGATGATGAGGCCGACAACATCACAGAGGACGAGTGCTACGACATCTGGCCACAAGTGGAGGAAGCTGATGCCGCGGAAATCAAGCAGTTTGTGGAAACCTCGAGCTTTCAAAAGATGCACGTGAACTCCCTCACTTCGGAGACTGTCATCATTGACAGTGTGTGGGTGCGAAAATGGAAGTGAATGCCGGACGGCTCCAGGAAGGTCAAGTCCCGACTGTGCGCTCGAGGATGCTTTGACAAGCAGAAGGACCTCCTCACGACCCGATCCACCACAGCTACCCGGCTTTCTCAGCGGATCGTGTTATCGGTCTCAGCAAACGAGGACTTGGATGCAGAAAGCTGGGACATCTCCGGGGCGTTCCTCAAGGGCCTCACCTTTGAACGTGTCCGGGAACTACTCAAGGCCAGAGGAGTGACCTCACCAGTGAGGAAAGTAGTCATAGTGGCCCCGGCGAACGTGTGGCGACACCTGGCGTCTTTCGACTCGAAGTTTAAAGTGGACTTCGACAAGTTGGGCGACTACGTGCTCTTCTGTCTCAAGCCCGTGTACGGCCTCTCTGATGCTCCACTGGCTTGGCAGCTGTGTCTACACGGCCATTTCGAGTCACAAGGAGGCGTCCCGTCGCTTATGGATGAGAACTTGTTCTATTGGAGGGACAAGAACAGTGGTCGCACCACCTCCCTGGTGACCACACACGTTGATGACTGTGGCGCTGGTGGCAAGAAGGAATGGCTCGCACGCCAACTACAACTACTTCAGGAGAAGTTCGGAAAGGTGACTCGCCAGGTCCTTCCCTTCAACCACTGCGGAGTTCTGTATGAGAGGATTCCCAACGGCTTCAGAATGTCGCAGGACAGCTTTGCCCTGAAGCTGAAGCCGGCGGAGATCGCAAGCACCCGAAAGGATGACGAGCTCCTCTCACCTGGCGAGGTGACTATGTTCCGGTCCATCCTGGGCGGCTTGCTTTGGCTTACGGCTACGCGGCTTGATCTGATTGCCGAAGTATGCTCATTGCAGGCACAGGTCACTCGTGCCAAGGTGGCACACCTACGACAGGCCAATGGCGTGGTCAAGCGGGCAAGACATGAGGCTGGACAAGGTATGGGCCTCTACTTCGAAAAGCTGGTCAGCCTGCTACGACTGGCATGTGTGCACGACTCCCCAGCCGCCGGGAATGTGAGGAACTATGCCCAGGAGGGCATATTGGTTTTGTTGTGCGAGGACCGCGTGGGCCAGTTCGACAGGGACTACGAGCACGTCTTGGACGACACACAGTGCCAGGCTCTTGGCGGGAGATGCCACATACTGTGGGCTCACGGGGCCAAGGCCAAGCGGATCAGCTACTCTACGTCTCATGCCGAGACTTTGGCAGCGGTCAGCGGACTGGAGGCTGGCACTTTGGTGTCGGTGAGACTCGCCGAGCTCCTCTACTCCCCAGAGCCTCCAACTCTCCAAAGTCTGATTGCGCAACAAGAACGGGGTGTCGAAGGACTTCCCATCGACTCGTACACCGACTGCCGCGACTTCTTCGAGCTAGCCTTCGGCGACAAGAATGCTCCTCAGGACAAGAACCAGCGGCTCTATGTTCTGTCCTTTAGAGAGGCCAGAATGTCCGGAAGGGTCAGATGGATGTGCTTGACCCCTCCGGAGTCGATGACGGCTGACGCCCTCACCAAGACGATGATCGCCGAGCCGATGATGAAGCTCCTCACCACGGGCTTGGTGCAGTTCTACAACCAGGAGAAGCACAAGATGACGCTGCGGGCGTTGCCTCGGATGGACTACATCGAGGAGCACCACTTCGACATGCGCGACCACGAGCTCATCAAGATGATCACGAAGCCTGCAGCCTCTGTCACGGCTTGCGTGACTTTTGTGAAGCCAAGGTTTCTATGCCTGGCTATCTTGGCGACTACGGCTTCGGCTACCACGACTTCATCGCCGTCTACCTCCTCGACCTCTGCCAGCTATGACGACGGCTGGAAGTGGATGATCACGATGGTCGCGATCATCATTGCGGCTGAGAGGATGCTGTGCGAAACAGCACGTTTGTGGTGGCGACGACTGCTACCAGCTCAGAGCATCGCCACGCCGGATGACCCGATGGATGTGGATGAGGCGAACTTGGATGCTCAGGACTCTGAGAAGCAGACCTACGCGGACCTCCTGCGACAGCTCAAGGATGCCGAACAGTCTATGGCTGGTCTGGGCCGGCAGCTGATGATGGCCGAGCACGAGGTGTGTCTCCGCAACAGCCGCATCGAGCGGATGGAAGATGATCTAAGGGCTCGCGACAGGGAGATACGACAGCTACGCGAAGACTGCGACCGTCTACAACGACCACTCCCGCGAGCCCACCTTCCGACTGAGCTCTTCGCTACCGTCGCGACCGGCCGAACTTTTCACAGAGACCGCAACTGCGGTCACATTCGCACTGCGCGTGTGCGCCAGATGAGGGCTTGCACAGACTGCACAGGTTGACCTTTTTTTTCGGGAACAAGAGCGGAGTGAATTCTTGAATGTGCAGATGTACAGTACTCCTAAAGCTCCGAAGGCATGTTCCACATATGTAAGCATTGCAGACCAGACGCGAATGACGCAGCGCGCTTGGGTCGAAGAAACAGCTGTTATCCATGTGTTTCGCATTGATGGAAGTGTCTGCCAGGCAGAAACCTTGGCAAGGGTCGCGCGATTCGGATACTGGCCCAAAGGAGGCGCGAGCAACTTCTTGGGGAACACTGCGGGATCAGGGCCGGGCAAAAAATAAGGGCTAGGGGCTGCTTTGCGGGTTTGTGCACTGTGGTGGACACACCTACCTGCCTGCCCCTACCATATTCTTCGTGACTGGGGTACTTCGCAACAGTTCCACAGTGCACTATGCACTATAGATCACCAAACACCATCAAAGTCCTAGTCCTATATTACGTATACGTTGCTGTGCGGCACACGTTAGCCTTTCGACGCCTGAGCTCTTTAGGGCCCGAACCGGATCTTGACGAGCACCTCCCAGAGCCTCCGATTAGGTCCCAGCGTCTACCGGATCTTCACCAGAGAGCAGTCGCCACATTCAATGATCCGCAAAGCATCTCATTAAATAGTATATAAGATCCAATATATACTACACAGCTACACAACATATCTATATAAACATAAACCTATACCTATATATATATATATATATATAGATAGATAGATATTGATTGAATATAACATTAGCTAGGTAGGTAGGTAGGTAGGTAGGTAGGTAGGTAGGTAGATAGAAGATATAAAGATGTAAAGAATGAGTACACTAAACGCCCGAGCAGGCCGGGGGTCGCGGCCGCCCCTAGCGGTGGCGCTGCTGGAGGTCACACTCCTCACTGGCAGGCTCGGGGCCTCCAGGACAGTCTGTTTCATGGTTTTTGTTTTTTTTCGGGTCTGGGGGTTTAGGGTCCAGGGTTTAGGGTTTAGGGAGGGGCGTCTATTTTAGGGTTGGGGGCGGCAGGGTTGAAGGGTTGGGGCTTTGGGGCTTTGTGGGTTTGGGTGTCCATGTTTGCGTTCAGCGCTTTACGGGGTTCTTGGGGGTCTCTGGAGATTCGGGCGGCTCTCGGGTTTGGGGTTTGGAATGTTGAGGATGAGGCAGACCTCGCGGTTGGCAGCGCCGATCCCGATCGTAGGACCTGCAGGGCTGCATGCAGGATGAACCCAAAGCGACATGCCCCCCGTTCAGGCCTCAACCAGACGATGGACTCAGAACCGCACCCCTCAGACACCTCCTAGATCCGAAAACTGTTACAACCCTCAAGCTCTAAAAACCCAAGAGGCCCCAAGCCTCAAAACCTAGAACCTAAAACCCTAAAGCCTTCAGCCTTCTAAACCCTTTTTCCCTGGGGCCCTGAGGCCTAAATCCCCAAAGCGCTGAAGCCCTTCACGCCCGAACATGCTTTCAGGCGTGACCAGGTCCTCTACACCCTAAAGCTCTATCAACATCCCAGACCCTTCCAACCCCAAACGCTATACCCTGTAGTGCCCTTAGACATCCCTTGTAGGAGCCCTTAAAGGAACAGGAACCCTTTCAAGGGCCCGCTTAAGGGTCTCTTAAGCCCCGAAACGCTCCATGCTTTGAGGCGCCACCAGATCCGTGTCCACCTCTCGGCGGCCGGCTACCCGATCCTCGGGGACGACAGCTACGGAGGCCACACAAGCCGAGATTAGGGTTTAGGGTTTAGGGTATTAAAGCTGAGGTTTGGGGCTTTAGGGCTTTCGTCAGGGTGGGGTTTGGTGTAGGAATGCGGCGGCTTTAGGGCTTGGCGGTCCAGGGTTTTGGGGGGTTGCGGCTTAAGAGGAGGGCTTTCCTGCTCTTGAGCTCTGACTCTAGGTTTGAGTTGCTGCTGCCAGAGCTGGGGGAAGCACACAAAGACCAGTGCCTGAAGCCAAAGGGCCCAAGTCCAGGGTTCAGGATGTTTCGGATTGGTGCTGAGAGTGTTAGTAAGATGAACCCAAGCCTCCTCACCAATCAATTCCAACAGATGCTCAACAGCGGCTTACCTGTAGCCGAGAGACCTACCTGTTTAGGGTTCCTTATTATGTAAACTTTAGCAACCTTCGCCCCAACCCTAAGCCCTCAACCCTAAGCCCTCGTTGCTCAATCTGAAGCTCAGCGTCGCAGTGCAGGGAATCCGTGGGGAGAACGTGCTGGCAGTTACCGCCGGCTCCTGAGCGGGCCGGAAGTGCTTCACGCCTTGCGGTGACGTCAGAACTCTCGATACTCGTAAATAAACTAATATAGGGGCCTCAATAATTACCTATATTATTTTTCAGGTTCCTTGTAAAAATTCTATTATAAGGGACCCCCAAACCCTATTCTAGTTATTAAGGGCTCTACATTCTGGTTCTGGGCATATTGTCATTGTACTACACATCTGTGAGGGACTCTCAGGGGACACGATCAGCAGGGGATTTGATTGGCTGGTTATGAATGGAGCTATACACACGGTTTAGGGTTTAGGGTTTAGGGACACCCCAACTGAGGTTGCTCCATTGTTTCTGATTGCCGGATCAGGATGAGGATTTCCATTATTTACAAGAGCAGGGTAAGAGATTTAACGTTGCAGCTCGGGTTTTTTTGGGAGTGTAGCCAAGAGCCGGAACCGTAAACCCTCAAATTACACCCTCGGAGCTGTATTGACACATTGTTCTTGCATTCCCAACTCACTGAGGACTCCTGAGATCCCGCACCGAAAATCTTTGAACCTTTGAGCCCCAACTCCAACCCCTGAAGCCCCGAATCTAAAGCTTCATCCTAAACTCAGATTGATGTTGGGCTTCGCTGAAGGAGGGGCTTCGGTACCTGCTGGATTTGAGAGGCATGTTGCAGATCCTCGCAATCGCATGATGCGATACTCGGTAAGGGTTTAGGTCTAGGGTTTACGAAAGATCGAGATCCTACTGTGTCGTACTACGTTATCCTCAACTCCCTTAGATTATTAGCAGCTAATGTCGGGTTTGTAGGGAGAAGGAGAGCCCCTAAACCCTACACTCCAAACAGCACGCTAAACCCTAAACCTCACCTGTCCCTTCCACCGGTCTTGCTGAGAGCCCTGGAGAATCTCAGGTATGTTCCTCCATTCGCACCGCTTGGTGCCTGTCCAAAGACCTGCTGTGTTGGGGGGTTCCGGGCGGTTTCGGGTTTTGGGGTGTAATATAGGGGCCTAAATAATTACCAATGCTATTTTTTGGGCTCCTTCTTATAATTATAGTATAATATACCCCCCAAGCCCTATTCTAATTATTAAGGCCCCTAAACCCTAAACCCTTATAGTACCCCTTATAATATCCCTTAAAGGCACCCTTAAACGGAACCCTATGAAACCCTATTCTAATTGTTTTGAGGGGAGGATGGGAGGGCCTGGAATCCTTTAGTTTATGCTTCGATCTCAAGGCTCAACCCTCTTACGACCCTCAAAGGACGTAACAACTTTAATATACGCTGAGCAAAAAGGCCTGCATGCGTGTCGTCCTTGCGCAGGGGCCATGCTGGAAACTGAAGCTCCAACACTAATTATTAAGGCCCCTAAAGTAGGGTCATCGTAATGGACTCTCCCGCTGCTTGGGATGGAGTCCCAGATCCTCCGCTCGAAACCACAGAAGCCGCACCGTGGACTTCTCGAGTTTTCGTGGAGTTGAAGGTTTGGGTTTAGGGTTTAGGGTTTAGGGTTTAGGGTTTAGGGTTTAGAGTTGAAGGTTCCACCAGCAGTACTTGGAGGTTCAGGGGCAGTTATAAGTGGGGTTATAAGTCCCCTAATTTGGGTTATAACTACACTTACCCTACTTATAACCCCACTTATAACTACCCATGAGCCTCCAAGTAAGTCTTGATCACCGAATCAAGGTAGCATGATGGGTCGAACCCGATGCCCAAGACCCAAGCCCAAATCCGAATTCGAGAGATGCAACGGGTTGTGGCAAGTCTCTCGTTTGGTCGTTCCAAGCATACAGTGTGACTATAATCAAAAAAGCCTGGAACCCGAAACCCTGATTCCCCAATTCCCAAAATCCCACATTGCGTTCTGTCGAGCTCAGGTGTTGCCGCTGCCAGGAGCCGAAGCCGTCATCGAGGCGCTGTCGGAGGGATTCTCTTGGGTTCACAGCTTCGGGTCTGGGGTCTGCATTTTTTTGGAATAGGGTTTCCAGATGACTTTTGTTGTGTTTGCAGTCACATCATATCGACCCGCGAGTGTTTGTGGTGACGACTGTCGAGGACCATATGACGACGACGCGCTTGCTAACAATTAGAATGATATTCAGCATGGTCGTGCTAGTGCGGGTGATCACAACAGCAAGCGAAAGCACCCGTAACTGGCATTACCGCATAGCGGACCATGCGAGCAATCTAGGACCTAGGAAAGCTCTGAGCAACGATCATAGCAACAATCACGCTTCGCCCGCCGGCAGACTTGTACTCCAGTTCGCTTGTCCTTCAGCTCTCCCTCTCCCTGATGACGATGGGTCGGTGCTGAACATGCTTCTCAGTGGTGGATGGTCGTGAGGGTGATAGTTGTTGTGATGGTGGGAATTGAATAGTTGATGCTGATGTCGAGGATGAGGGTGATGGTGATCGCAATGTTTTCAAGGTGACGATGGTCATGATGGTTTGGTGAGATCGCGCTGTTAGCCCCCCTCAATGCCGATGGCTGGCTATCCCAGTGCCCTTCGCGCACACATGCCGTCGACAAACCATGTATGTCATCCGATGGCTACTACATGTCAGGCTCGCAAAGCTTTGAGCCTGGAGCCCGACTGTCCTTTTCCGAATAAGCCTTGCGCGATTTTTTAGGAGGGTGTTGTGTGGCCAAGGTTCGAGGGCAAACCGGCTGACGCAGACATGAACACCCGAAGCCTAAACCATCCTAAACCAAAGCCGAAACCCTAAACCCCACTGTAAAGCAGGGAGGAAAAGAGCAGTCAAGAAAAAAACGCCCAAAACTCCAGACCCAAAACCCTAAACCCCAAGCGCGAAGGCTTGCAGCCCCAAGCCCAGGCCCTAAGACCCGCACCTCGAAACCGAAGTGCAGGCACCGTGCAGCTTCGATGCCGAGATTTCGGCCGGGAGCTCAAGGCTCGGGTTTAGGGGTTTAGGGTTTTAGGGTTTAGGGGATTTAGGGTTTTTCCCGGATTTAGGGTTTAGGGTTTAGGGCTGAGGGAGATTATGAATGTTATCGCTAGCTTTCTTCGTATAACTTGTGTTGTGCTTCTGGTTTTTCTGCTAGTATTGCCATGATGATTATTACTTCAACTGCTGTTGAGCTACTACTTGAACGTGTGTGTTGTTAGGTGTTGTAGGGTTTACAGCATTGTGTAGGATTCCGGCTATGATCTTGGCATACAGGGTTCTAGGCACGTGTGCTTTTGTCGTTCACAGACGTTGCATAAGCATGCACACCGAAGAAACAAAGATTTAACGGCTTAGATCTCTGTCGTGAGGGCTTGGACGTTGCCGCACGGAAATCGTCGTCTGTCGGCTGTCTTTCGGCCCTTGTGGTGGCTTGGTTCCGTTTCGAACATGTGGCCACCGAATGGCTCCAATAACATGGGCCGCTTTGACAAGTTGCAGTCTTGTCCGGCTGCTGCAGCCTTCAAACTTGGCGGCATGATTTCTGTAGATTCCGTAGATATAGTCATAATGAGTCTACGGGCCGCAACCTGTTTTTACATTCTGAGGACTCCTAGAAGAATCCCAGCCAAGATCAGGGAATCTTTCCCATTGGTAGTAAATCCGCCTATACTCCCTGTTGTGCGCATAGTGTAGTATATCCGAATGCGTTATTCCAATCCAGAAAGCCCTTGCCTACCCCTTCCCCCCACCGAAGCCCATTGTGGCCGGTGGGAATGGGAGAGTGGGTGGCCACCCCTCCGGGGGCGGAGAGTCTTGAGGACTTCTTTGCCATTTAGAACCACGAAGCCTAAACCCCTAAACCCCTAAACCCTAATATTGAAGAAAGTTTTAAGACACCTTCGCACATCCAGCACAAGCTGCAAACCTTCTCCGACTGAGGCTTTTCCGGAGAGCACGTTTGGCGATGGGACAGAAAAGCGGCTTTTTCTGTGGCTGGGAGGGGCCTTGGGGGCTTGAGGCTGGAAAGCATTTTGGGTCTAGGATCCCTAAACCCTAAGCCCTAAACCCTAAGCCCTAAATCCTAAACCCGCAGCCCTAAACCCTAAACCCAAAGCTCTAACCCCTAAGCCCCAGCCCTAAACCGTTTCATCCCCAATTCCTTCGCCGCAGCATCGACTCCTCGTCGCGCGACCCCTCCTGGCTCAGTAGCCCAGCTCCCATTTTTGATCCGAAAGGCCTGTGCAAAGGCTTCAGCAATGTCCAAAGCAGGCAGCTTCGCAGGAGTATATTGGGGGTCGGATTCCGTGTATGCCTTTGCTGGCATTCGGGGTGGCTGGCAAAAGCATGTGAAAGTCTAGACCGGGGGGAAACTGCAGCATGCCCACTTTCTGCGCTTAGTGTCCGGAGCACCCAGTCTCAGATTTTCGATTCGTCGTTGAACGCCTTCTCCTTGCGCCTTTTGCTGCGGCTGGAAAGCCGGAATGCCGTGCCGGAGCATGGCGGAGAATGAATGCGAGAGTCCGACATGTGCTTCGCCAGAGTATTGGATAGTGCAGTTGTCCATGTATATCTCCTTAAACCCTTTACCCTAAACCCTA
>CAJNDV010030702.1:12952-23297 GCA_905221635.1 Symbiodinium sp. CCMP2456 | reverse complement strand
CCCTTAACCCTAAACCGTAAACCCTCCCTGAATTTCAGGCATCCGGATTCAGGGGGTAGGTGTTCTTTGTCAGGCCTGGGTCCAAGCCTCAAGGGGCATGGCCCATGAAGTCTTTTCCAGGAACGGTTTAGGGTTTAGGGTTTGCTTTGAAGCTTCAGTTCGAAGTTGGGGGTTTCAGGGGTTCAGGGGTTTAGGGTTTAGGGTTTAGGGTCCAGTGCAACTACAGGCACCAGCCGCGGGGAAAGCAGGCTTAGTTGTAACTTTTTTCCGTAATGTAACTATATGTTCGCTTAGATGTAACTTTCTTCTTTTTTCCTACCCACCTACCAGAGTCCCCTTCACGGTGCTATTTATAAGGGTGCCGTAATATTTCAAGGGATCTGAAGAGGGACCCTAATTTAGAGAACTACATGTGGCTTTTGTAGGCGTCGGAATTGTGATAGCCTTCGTGTTCCTTTGCAGCTCAGGCATGCACTTGAGGGTTCTGGCTGTGCTGGATGAGATTGGGTTCCGCGCGTAGGGTTAGCAATGTACCGGTACAGAGCCTTGAACTCTCACGTGGCTCTGGGATCTGTGGCTGCGGACGTGAAGGCTTAAACTTGATCCCGGACTCGCTCCTACCCCTACGCTACAGTACCCCCCTTCCTTTGATCTCATTCTGATGATGGCCCTCGCCATTTCCCGTGCACAGAATCCAAGATTCTGGGCTTGGCTGAGCTCTCAACCCCGTGCCCTAGGGTTTCAGCCCTGAGGCTTTGAGGTTGCCTTCACGGGTACACTTCTGCGGGATTCCAGGAGAGTCTGCCTTGAGGTCCTCGCGCAAGTCTAGGCTTTGGGAGCCGGCAGCCTCGTAGGTTTAGGGTTTAGGGTTTAGGGGCTTAGGGTTTAGGGATTCCCCTTCGTAGTAGCCCTAAACCCTGCCCTTATACAGCCCAACCCTACGCCAGCATTACACCTCAGACCTAAACCCTAAACCTCAAAAAAAAACAAACACGTCAAGCCTAAACCCTAAATCCTAGTCAGTACGTCTTTAAGGCCCGAACCCTAAACCCTAAACCCTAAACCCTAAACCCTAAACCCTAAACCCTAAACCCTAAACCCTAAACCCCCAAACCCTAAGCCCCCAAACCCTAAGCCCAGGCTTCAACGACTTCTGGAGCGTGCTCGGCTGCCAGGATGAGAAGCTCAGGGAGCTCGGGGCCCGGGTGAAGAAGGGGCTCGGGTCTGTAGGGTTTAGGGAGTTTTGAGGGTTTGGGGATTAGGGTTTAGGGTTTAGGGCTAGGGTCTGTAGGGTTTAGGGAGTTTCGAGGGTTTGGGGATTAGGGTTTAGGGGTTAGGGCTAGGCTTTGTAGGGTTTAGGGATTTGAGGTTTAGGGCTAGGGTTTAGGGTTTAGGGCTAGGGTTTGTAGGGTTTAGGGATTTGGGGTTTAGGGCTAGGGTTTGTAGGGTTTAGGGCTCGGGTTTGTAGGGTTTAGGGATTTGAGGGTTTGGGGTTTAGGGTTTGGGGTTTAGGGCTAGGGTTTGTAGGGTTTAGGGCTCGGGTTCGTAGGGTTTAGGGATTTGAGGGTTTGGGGTTTAGGGTTTAGGGTTTAGGGCTAGGGTTTGTAGGGGTTAGGGATTTTGAGGGTTTGGGGATTTCAGGGTTTAGGGTTGTTTGGCTTTTAGGGTCCTAGCCTTTAGGCTTGTTTGGATTTAGGGTTAGGGTGTCGTGTTTAGGGCTTCCGTGACGTCATCTTACCGTATTTAGGAGATCGAAGGAACTAATAAAGAGAACGACAAGTCTTTGTAGGATTGTAGGGTTTCGGCTTAAGTGCCCATGCTGAGACTCGGGCTCATGATGAAGGGGCAGAGCTTGGGGAGTTGATGGCTGAGGGCTTTTTCAGTGTGGGGGCCTGAGGTTTTTGACTTTGGGGATTTAATGTAAGGGCCTAAATAGATACCTATACCCTTTTTTTTTGGATTCCTTCTTATGATTATAGTATAATTTATTAAGGCCCCTATGTTACGGTTTGGGGTGGTGTTCTGTAGTTTAGGGCTTTGGGGGACAAGGAGGCTCGGGTTTGGGTGTTGCTCCGCTTGGGCGAAGGCTTAGGAGCTCGGAATTGCGGGGCTTCGCTATCCAAACCCTAAACCCTAAACGGAGTCTGCGGACGGCAAAAGGAGCTCAAAAGAAAGAAAGCCTAAACCTTAAACCCTCATTCTAGACCTTTGGGAGTCGGTTTTTCGAGTGACTTAGACCCAAACTCCAGGCCCTTAAGCCCAAAAATAGCCCGTTTTCCAGACTACAGCAGGCCTCAGAACCTTGCGGAACAAAGCCCCTCCCCCCCAAAAAAGAGTAGGGTTTAGGGTTTAGGGTTTAGGGTTTAGGGTTTAGGGTTTAGGGTGCAAGAAAGCAGCAGGCCTTCATCCGGAGCCCTGAAGCCATTCACCCTATTGAAAATACTAAATCCGAAAGCCTTGAGCCTGGAACCAAACCCGTGAACCTTGCAACTTTACGATTTTGTCCTAGGCCCTAAACCCTAAGCCCAAAAGCCTAAACCCTCAACCTTATACCCTAAACCCTGACCCGCAGTTGTTTTGGGATGATCGGCCCAGGATTCGAATGGAGCGACGCCGTGACCTTCTCCAGGCGAGGACCCGAACAAGAGAGAATATGAGTACCAGAACGCACAACGTTGCCATGTGTCCGTTAGAATTCTTGAGCAGCACGAAAAAACTGCAACAGCAGTTTCTAGGGTGATCGGACAGTAGCATTGAGGAATTGAATACAACTTAAACATAATCGCAGCGCTAAGTCTTACCTAGCGCAATAGTCACTCGTCTTGACCGCCACTAGTCATCCGACCACACGGCCAAGTCTGCTTCTGCTACCGCCGGTGGTGATGGTGGTGCTGCTGCTGCTGATGATGATGATGCTGCTNNGACTACGATGACGACGACTACTACTAGGACTACTACTGGTCTCATTTCACTTATTGCGGTTGCTACAGCGTCCCATATCCCTGAAGCAGTTTAAGTTCCTAGCCACGTACACTAGACCCGCAAGCTCGGGCGTTGGAGACCAACGCTAACACTTTGGCGACAGTGGTCGGCACAATTCTGATTAGGAGAAGCTCTAAACCCTAAATGCTTGAACCCCTAAGCGATAAACTCTAACAGCCCTATTCTGAAACATGGTAGCAGGGGCGGACGCTGCTGAACAGCGCTCCAGAGAAGCCGCACTTCCAGGTGCTTCTGGAAGGAGGGCAGGGCAGGATCGAGATATCCTGAGCCTTCTTGCGGTTGCTTTGACTATGGGAAGGTGATGTATGCTTATTATGCAGATGTAGATGTGTATTCATGTACATGCGCATCTACACATGCAACCCCCCCCCCCCCTNNACACACACACACACACACCAGCACAAGATACACTAGCGTAGGGGTAGATAGCAGCAAAGCCACGGGTGTGAATATGAATACATATGGGTAGTTTTCTAAATTAGGGTCCCTTTTTGGGTCCCCAATATAGTACGGCACCCTTATAAAAAGGACCCGAGTTTAGAGAACTACCCATGTGTAAATTTTGCTTTCCGCTGTTAGGGCCAAGGTGTGACTTAAGAGCGCGGAAATTGGGCATCCTGAGCTGCAGTCTACTTGGAGGGCTCATGGGTAGTTATAAGTGGGGTTATAAACCCCCTAATATGGGTTATAACTATAGTTACCCTAGTTATAACCCCACTTATAGCTACCGATGAACCTCCAAGTAGTCGTTTCAGTGGAGCCTAGGGCTTCGCGTGTTCAGAGCTTAATCGTTCCAAGATCATGGGCCCAACACCCTCAGCTCCATAGGTCCAAGCTGTGCCTTTTGAAGGGTTGCAGAGGTTCTTCTTATACGTGTTTTCATAAGAGCACCAAACTTGAAAACCGCAAACTCCGACGTTTGCAGCCCTAGTTCCGTAAGCCCTGCGCCCAAGATCCACTCCTGCTCTCCTCAAGCATATGGGAGTTTCCGAAAACAGGGGGTACCAAATCCTGGGGTCCCCATAATCAGGGTCCCCTCCCCGGGGCACCACATCAGGGTCCCCTGTTTTCGGAAACCCCCATATTGCAGCAGCCTCGAGAGCTAGGTCGACGACAGCCCCACGGAGAGTGCAGAGGCCGCGGGTTCTGGGGCCAGGGGTGTTTCTGCAGTAGCTTCCTCCTCAGAAAGCAACTGGCAACGATGAAGCAGTACCTGCTGCATGGGTGCTTCGCACCGGGAGATTTTGCATTGCTTTTCCTTTTTTCTCTCTTCCGACTTGGGCTCTTACTCTCAGGCCGCTACAAGCTTACCATGAGGTTCCGATACTCTTTCTAGAAGGGTTACTTGGGGGGCTACTGTTATACGGGTCCACTTCAATCCACCCGGGTATCTCCCATCAAGTCGTTAAGTCTTCCGGCTGAAGGATGTCCTGTCATCGCGCTTCTTCTGCTGTCGCCGGCGCAGCGAGAAGCCTCCGGTGAGGTGTCTGCGGGTTTTGCGTCTGGGGGTCATGATACAACCCTAGTGTTTTAGGGTTTAGGGTTTAGGGTTTGGCAGAACAGTAATATTCCGCAGCTTTACTGTCCACAAGCCTTTAATATGGAGAGCTATGTTATGCCACAGCTGCACTTACTACCTACATGTCGTGTTTGTCCTGTCCGTTGCATTGAAAGCCTAAGCCCTAACCGGTACACACAACCCTAAACCCTAAACCCTAAACCCTAAACCCTCAACCCTAAACCCTACAAGCCTCCAAAGATGCCTTCAGCTTTTCTTTGGCACCCTAAGCTCAGGAACCCCAAAAGGACAGAATCATAAGCATTTTATAGGGATATCCCTACCTTATTGGGCTTCATTATAAGTTTTTTTTTGGGATATCCAATCCCTATCTATCCTGATTTTGGCTTATGTGCTTTTTTGGGGCCCTTTCAACCCTAAACCCATGAACCCCTGCTACGGTCAGGGCCGCCGCAGCGAAGCCCTGGGTTTGGGCCCCGAAGCCAGAAGAGAGCGAGCCACTGGGCCGCAGAAAGTTTGGTTGAGGCTTTAGGGGTTTAGGCAGGGGTCCGGGCCTGGAGCCTAGCGATTAAGGTTTAGGGTTTGGGGGTTCAGGGCTTCGGGTTTAGGGGTTCGGGGTTCAGGGTTTAGAGCTTAGGGGTCAAGGTTTCGGACGTAGGGTTTCGGGGCTTGGGTTTGGGATGCATAGGACCTGATGTCGTTGTTCCCTCTGGCAATTACTATGCAGGTGGTTAGTGTGGGTTTCAGTATCATAGTGTGGGTTGCTAAGAATCCAGCGGCCAGAAATTAACCCTAAACCCTAAACCCTAAGTTTTTTTAGCAGGAGGTGTATCTCCAGAGGACGAAGGGTTCAGAGTTGTGAAGACCTTCAGGCAACTGTACCACCGTGGCTTTCGTTTTTGCTATTGTTGTTGCCGTCATTATCAGCTCTCAAACTTTTGTTCCCTAAACCTGAAACCCCAAAGTCGTAGACAACTGGTCAAGGCTCGATCTGGAATGGAAGATCGTCGAGCACGAACTTGACGCCAAGTCGATGGCATGCCTGCGGAGCTTCCGCAAGGTGTGCTAGGGTTTAGGGCCAGGAGTTTCGGGACCTGCGTATGTTGCAGCTTCGCTCTCTTGGTCGGGGCTTCGACAGTTCCGGCATACATCGAGTAGGCCGGTGACTGATTCGAGGTTTGTCGGGCTTTAACAGGGGGCTTTATGCGGCTGTAGGGCTGCGCAATGTGAGAAGTTGCTACAGACTCGAACCATGCAAAACTTTCATGTGAGAAACCTCCCAAAACCTTGATCCACAAAGCCCTGCAGGCAGTCGTGGAGGCTGGGCTGGACTCTCACCGCGCCTGCGCTAACACACCGCACTCGCAGCGGCCAGGGACGCTGGTCAGGTACTTGAGGGCCAGGCGGGGAGCGGTTCGAAGCATGGAGGTACTTGGAGTAGAAGCAGTATTGATCATCGTAAGTACTCATGACAACATTAAGAAGAGTGTTGCAGGGACAACTCGAGCGTGCGGGAAACAAAATATTCTCACGACACAGGAAAAGACAGTGAAGGACTGAAGGAAAGACAATCGACTCGCAAGAGTCATTATAATTCTTCTGGCTACTAGAATCGTCAGTGTTATCTGATTATCATGCTCTTATTGTTAGTCTTGTTACTATGATTACTACTACTGCTACTACTACTGCTGCTGCTGCTGCTACTACTACTACTACTACTACTACTACTACCGCTGAAGAAGAAGCAGAAGCAGAAGCAGAGGCAGAAGCAGAAGAAGAAGAAGAAGAATAAGAAGAATAAGAAGAATAATAAGCAGAAGCAGAAGCAGAAGCAGAAGCAGAAGCAGAAGCAGAAGCAGAAGCAGAAGCAGAAGCAGAAGCACAAGCAGCAGCAGAAGCAGAAGCAGAAGCAGAAGCAGAAGCAGAAGCAGAAGCAGAAGCAGAAGCAGAAGCAGAAGCAGAAGCAGAAGCAGCAGTAGCAGTAGCAGTAGCAGTGGCAGTAGCAGTTGCCGAAGAAGAAGAAGAAGTAGTAGTAGTAGTAGTAGTATCAGCAGCAGCAGTATTACCACCAGCGGTAGTTCGTAGTCGTCTCTATCAGCAGCACGGTTGTTGCTATTTGCCTTACCGTTTTCGCAGCTACTGCAGCTGCATTTTCACAGGCAAGGTTACATTCTCATGCTTGCCACCTTAGCCGAAACCCGGAACCCTCCACTGCCCTTGTAGACTTCCTATTGCGTATCTCTTCTGTTTCTGGCAGGAACTGGAATCAAGAGTCGGGTGGCCCAGACGCCTCCAAAGTTGCGGAATTGTGCAGGATGCCTCGGGCCTAGGCTTTTCCAAGCCCCTAAAAATGCCACATCCGACATCCTAGGCCCCAGGCTTCGCCCTCGCAAAAGCTCCGACCACCCTAAACCCTAAACCCTAAACCCTAAACCCTAATCCCTAAACCCCAATTCTCTTCCTGTCGGCTGAGGCTGTCGTTGGCCATGTTCCGTGATGCCCTGGACTGGCGCCGAGCCTCCTGGCCGCTTCAGCTCTTGGTGGCCTTTGGAGGCTCAAAAGACGATACCAAAAGATGCAAAGACCTAGGGAGAACTATATGGGGGTTTCCGAAAATAGGGGACCCTATAGTACCCTAAATAGTAGCATCACTATTATAAGGACCCCAGAATAAGGTACCCCCAGACCAAGCCTTCAACCCAAACCCCTAAACCTGAGCTAGACCCGAAGCCCAAAATTCCGTGCAGCCCGCCGGGCCCAGGACTACGACCTGGATGCCAAGTTGGAGGCCGTTTAGGGTTTTGGGGTTTAGGGTTTAGGGTTTAGGGTTTAGGGTTTAGGGTTTAGGGAGCCTTCACCCTGCCCTTGAACCCTAAAGCCCTAAACCTAAACCCCAAGGATTCGGTGAGACTGTACACGAGTGCAAAGACAGCAAAGAGATGGCAGCAGTGTGAAGCAGGAGTTAGGAGCACTCACTACGCGAACCCCCCAACCCACGTAAGCAGCGTTTAATTGTTCAATGAATGTTGACAGTGACGCTGTCAGCATGCAAACGCTCTTCACAGAGCCAATTCCCTTGCGCAAACGGACCAGGTGGTCGTGAGTGTGACTGTAAAGCCTAAGCCCTAAACCGTGGAGTAATATTGGGGCCGAAAGACTTTCCAATACTATTTGGGGGGTTCCCAATTATAACCACAGTATGATCTACCCCAAAACCCTATTCCAATTATGAAGGCCCCCTAGAGTATCACAGCCATAGGTATCGGATTCCTCCCTAAACCCTAAACCCTAAACCCTAAACCCTAAACCCTAAACCTTCGGCCCTAGAGCTGTCCCTAGGCATGGAGGGCCGAATGGAAGACGGACTCGACACCACGCGTGCAGCTGTGGAGGCTGATGTGGATTTTTTCGGGAACTGTATACATGGTATTATAGGGGCCTTAAACAATTAGCAATACTATGGTGGGGGTTCCGTGTTTTAAGTATAGTATAATGGGCCCCCAAATTCGGTTTTGATTATTAAGGCCCCTATATTCGCCAGAATGATTGTAGTGGAGTGCTGGTGGTGGCAGTCGAGAAACGTAGTTGCAGCTGCCACCGTCATCGTCACCGCACAACTGCCCAGGCGGAATTGTCCTACCATTGACTCCCATCGGAACCCTAAACCCTAAACCCTAAACCCTAAACCGACTCCCATCGGCTATTGAGTTAGTGTCAGGGGAACCCTAAGTCTTTGGAGCGTGAAAGCCCTCAAGCCCTGTTGACAGGCCTACTTGGAGGTTCATGGGTAGTTATAAGTGGGGTTATAAGTAGGGTAACTATAGTTATAATCCATATTAAGGAACTTAGAACCCCACTTATAACTACCCCTAAACCCTAAACCCTATAGAACCCTTTAAAGGAACCCTTAAAAGAACCCCAAATAGCCCCGCTTATAGCTACCCATGAACCTCCAAGTAGAGGCAAGCATCCTGAGCTCGGGCTTGATGTCCTAGGGTTTAGGGTTTAGGGTTTAGGGTTTAGGGTTTAGGGTTTAGGGTTTAGGGTTTAGGGTTTAGGGTTTAGGGACCCAAAGCCCTCTTCGTTCAGGAAGTACGGCTACGCCAACACCAAACCCTAAACCCGTAAACCCCTAAACCACAAACTCCTAAACAGGACCCTCAACCCCTAAACCATAAACTCCTAAACAGGACCCTCAACCCCTAAACCATAAACTCCTAAACAGGACCCTCAACCCCTAAACCCCTGGACCCCTAAACAGGAAGTACGGCTACGTCAAGTGCATTGGCCTGGACTACGACGGTGTCTCGGGCTTCGAGTTGGGTTTTGTGAGGGCGCCGGCTCCACGGTTTCAGGTTACAGGGTTTAGGTTTGGGGGTTTAGGGTTTGGGGTTTGGGGTTTGGAGTTTAGGGTTTAGGGCTTGGGTTTAGGGTTTGGGGGTTTTGGGTTTAGCGTTTAGGCTTCAGGGTTTGGGTTTAGGGTTTGGGGTTTTGGGTTTAGGCTTTAGGGTTTAGGGTTTAGGGGTTGGGTTTAAGGTGTAGGGTTCAGGGTTTAGGGGCTGGCGAAGGATTGACACAGGTAATGGCTTGATTTCGTTGTCGGGTGCCTTCAGCAGGAAGCCCCCAGTTTCCGCTCGGCGGTTTTACTCTGACAATATGACTCTTCGAACTCTCATCCGTTGCTGTTCTGTTTGTTTCTGTGCGCCGTCCTCGCAGTTGTCCTTGCTACTATGCCGATGCTATCTCTACCGATCGCTGCTCTTTGCTTGCAAGCATTATGCTCATAGAGGCTGAAATCACTCTTGTGAGCTAGGTACAGGCCTGAACCATCCGAAAGTTGGCCAGGCAGGCAGAGGCTCTTCAAAATCAACGCCTCTGGAAGATCCGGGTTCACGAAACCACGGCAAGGGGGGTCAGTACTAAGTGGAGGAACCTTTCGATTCCTGGGTTCAGTCTGAGTCTAGGGTGCTTTCGAAATGCATTTCCTGGACAAACAAGATAAGTCACCCAGAACTCCAAGCCTTAAACCTTTCCGAACCGGATCCCGAGGCCTGCCTATTTGGCTGCACCGCATGAGCCAGTGCGATGCCGGCGGCCTGGTGCGCGAAGCCGGGATCGAGGCTTGGAGAGCGTCGGGTTTGGGGTTTAGGGTTTGCCTTTAGGGCGGAGGGCACTGGCTAAGGGTTGGTGAACTGAGGGGTTTTGGCTTCGAGTTGTACTTAGTTGATCAGGGGACTCAGCATGTGTGGTTAAGAAAGCTAATTTTCGTTATACTTGAATTGACAATACCATCTATCAGTGTACTTAAAATCCCTCATCATCATCATCATCAGTATGAGCATGAGCAAGACGAGAATTCATATTGTTGTCAATACGAGACCAGCATCAATTGCTACCATGGACGTCAGCGGTTACCACCGCGATGTTCATCACCATCACCATCATCATCCTCATCATCCTCACCATCCTCCTCCTCCTCCTCCTCCTCCTCACCGTCGTCGTCATTATCATTGTCATCGTCGTCATCATCAACATCGTCATCATCATGATCATCAGCACCATCATCGCCATCATCGCCATCACCGCCATCATCATCAACATCATCATCGTCATCACGAGGATCATCATTGTCATCATTGTCATCATCATCATCATCATCGTCATCACGGGGATCATCGTCGTGTTGGACATCATCATTGTGATCAGTGTCATCATCATTATCATCGTCATCATCACCACCAGCATCATCATTGTCCTAATAATAATCACCAACATCATCATCACCGTCATCATCACCATCACCATCATAATCACCATCACCAT
>CAJNDV010030691.1:28234-43338 GCA_905221635.1 Symbiodinium sp. CCMP2456 | reverse complement strand
CCGCATTCTTCGCATAATTGGCTCCCCTTTGCTCTCTCTTCTCTTCTCGCTTGGTTATATTCCTTCTGGTTTTTCTTGTAGCATTTTCTTGTCGCTTCACGGCACCTATTACAAGTCTTAAAGCCGTCAAACTCTTCAACATCTTTAGTCGCACAACACGATTTACACGCTCGCCTTTCCATCTTAACATATTACAAAGTCTAGAATTTAGGCATGGTTAGACTGAAAAATCTTCTAATACTTTTAACTACGTATTAGAACATTTGTCGGGTGATTTTCTTCTCCTTCTTCCAAGAGCACGAAACAAGCTAATTAGACCATTACCACATTCTGTTGATGCGCTTATGCACTGGTATGGGGGCACTGTCAATATATAACACAAACTAATGTTCAAATTATTTTAGTAAATCTTCTAACTGATAAAACTCAAACTATAATCTTCATAGCGATGGTAACCCTCTAATTCATCCAAAATCGCATTTCATCTAGCATTGTATTTTCTTATGTTCCGTCGCTCTTTCTCTTCCACTTTTCTGTCTTAGGAAATAAACACTCCATCATATACATTAGTATATATTTAATCTAAGCAACTTAAATTTTGTTTCAACTGACTTACTTCAACATCGCTTTATTCTATTATCTTTACTTACATGTTCATCCACTACTTCTACACCGTTTATAGTTTCAATATAAGTACCATGTTTTTTCTTTATATATTCAAATTACTAAAGTAGAACCAATAGGCATACCCGATTTTTAAATATACAAATAGTAAGTATGAAATGATGCGCAAACTGCCCGCTCGGATGCTGTGTATAGCATCTTCTACTGGAGGCAAGACGGTGCTTATCCCAAACCGAATATTAAAAGTTATAGAAACTCCTTTGAAAGGATGTACATTTCTCACCGACGGTTAATGTTGATGACACATGGGCACCCGTTAAGAAATACATAACCGATGTGATGAAAGTGGATACGGAAAAGGAACAAGTTTATTATGAAGAGTACGACCCTATAGCATTGAAGAAGTTAATAGAAACACCGCATAAAGTCATTCATTTTCAAAAAAGAACGAAAAAAGAATTTGTCTAGCATCTTGATAGTTGTTGATGACTCTACTGGCGACCCAAGATTTGTAAGATACTCTAGTTTGCTACATGGGGTATTTACGAGAGGTCGTCATAACGCAATTAGCGTCATCTTATCTAACCAGAAGTATAATGTCCTAGCGCCAATTATTAGGTTGAATGCTAGTGCTTTGTTTATATTCAGGTTGAAGAATATGAAGGAAGTCAATGAGTTTATTGAAGACAACTCGACATTAGTTGATAAGAAAACTTTATATGACATGTCTCAACAAGCGATAAACGATGCTCCATATTCCCTTTTTATAAATACAAACGCTAAAGATGTTAAGATGTTCGCAGAATAAGAAACTCTATTGAGGTCAAACCGAGCTCTAACGTAATCTAAGTTGTGGTCGGTGACAGACATTACTAGGACCAAACGGAGAACACTGGCAACCCTCGCGAATACGTGGCCCTTGCTTCGCTGTGTCATACTGCTTACTCGCTAACCTTTTCAACGAGGCAACTTGGACATAAGAATCCATCAGAGCTTCAACGAGGTGTGGATGAATGCCAAGCCCGTTATGTTGAATTCCGAATTCCAAATCACATCAGAGCAATGCCACACACACCAACCCCCAAATCTAGAACTCCATGACGACCAATGTTTCTGCTCTGAGCTTCCCACAGACCACTCACACCTGACACTGTCAGCTCAGGGTATCAACGTTAGAGTGTTCAGCTGGCTTAAGGTAAAGTCATGTTGTTGGGTCTACGTTGGGAACTGGAACATCTTCAAACAGCCTCTGCTCTTGCAGACGCTAGATCTGCGCACCGGCATCAGGACGAGACAGGACGAGCTTATAAAGCACCCCACGAACTTCAGACCTCGGAACTGTGAACAAGAACCAGCTCCACAAGCAGCCTAGTACTCTCAAGAGAAAACAACCTGCTTCTGTGGCAGGCCGCAACACTTGTGGTAGGGCAATGTCGCTCTACTGACTGCTGCCCGGACAACAGCTAGTGGAGAATAAGGATAGCCAGAAGTCTAGAAGCGTTCGGGTCGAGGCATGGCAATAGCGCGGCCATTGCGTCCCAATATGCCAGAAAACCGAACTTGAGCGGCTGATGGCCACAGCTCCAGGATCAAACAAGGAACGAGGAAGTCCAGGCTTCCCTTGTGTTTGATACTGATCTTGCTGAAGACAGCTCGGAGGACCGAATGCTTCAGCACGGAAACAAAACGCAGCAAGAGTTGAAGTTGCAGGACAACAAACGAAGAAGCGGGTGATCGTGATCGCAAAGCCCACTGGGACCCCAAAGGTTCAGCAGCCTTCGTCCGAGAGGTAGCCAGGCATCCGCATCGCTTGTTCCGTGAAGACCTGCAGCGCCACGACCGGACCGTGCTAACTGCAACAGATCAGCTACTGTAGGCTATGACTCTGAGGATCAATCAGGACTAGCTCTCTCAGATATCCTCGAACTTAAAATGGTCACCGGGCCATGAGTTTCTCAATTCAAGGAGCTCACGGTGATTCGCCTAGTATCAGAATGTAACTCGGCCCAAAGCTGCATCGAAGAAATGTAATTTCCTTTAGCCCGACACCGGTCGCACAAGATTTTTTCTGCCCGAAGAGCAGCGAAGAGCAGCGCCCGAGCTCTGACACGAGCCATGAGAGAAATCCTCATAGCCAGAGCGGCCCAGGGCATGCTACAGGAAGTCTGCGCTTCTCCTTTGCGGCAGTGCCCGAACCTTGGCCGATGGTCAAGCACCGGCTGATTTCCGTGGATGTGACTCAAGGATGTCTATGCACGCTGGGTGATACCAACTTCAATGTATACTCCTTCATTCACAACCGATTGCGAAGCTCAGCACATCCTGGACACTTTCAACCTGCAGAAAAAAGACTCCTCTCAAACGCCTGCGAAAACGTTGGGTTTAGGCAAGGGCTGATTCCAGTGCCTGAACTCTGCTCTACTCATGTTGTCCCCGCCTGGGGAGTGAGCAGCAGCACGGGTGGCATGGTCCAGTGATAGACCTTGTAGCCACTGCACATCTTCCACGATCCCGCAAAAGCAAAAATTGAACAGGTCTTGTAGAATGTCCTCTGCAAAGCCTCAGATTGCATCCCCTATTTAATGCGTTTTTAAATCTGAGGTGCGAACTTGAACATCAGGTATGTGCATGTTTCCGAGGAAGCCTTTGATTCTGTCCAGCAAGGACAACTTGCCCTGCCATCACAGCGCAAGGCATCTGAGGGTTGCAAGAACTCTGCTGGCACGGAAGCAAAACGTGCACGAGCGAAGGATGGCATCTTACTGGAGGAAAATCGTATCTACTCGTGTCTCGCTAAACACTAGGAGGAGTCAGAAGGCAGAGGCATTCCTTTCACAGATCGGACCTTGTTCGGGCAGAAAATCTCCCATCGATTGCGCAACCCTAACCACATACCCACCATTCCAAACTACATACTGTACTCGAGTGTACTTACACAGACCTACACATACGAGACTGTATATACATAACTATACACATCTATATATATATATATACAAGGTATAAAAATATAAAATATAATTATAATATATATATATATGCACTGACCCGAATGCTATACACACATACATGCATGATAGGTGCATGTATGCATACATGCAAACACGCATGGATGCCTAAACGCATGCATGCATACATACGTCCAATACCCACACATTGATTACAGAACATTACGTTACATCCCCTAAACTCACCTTACCTTACCTAACGCTACATTACGCAACTGTTTGCTACATTGCGAAACATCCTATATATGTACGTAACGACCCACATCTTGAGATGAATGCAAGAATTGCTGAAGATGTATAATTCTGCAACCTTTTGATCTTAAGCATGCTACGAGTTGTTTTCTCGTTATTTTTCTATCTCTGTGGGCGGAGATATACGATAACAAACACGTGATCATACACAGAGGAGACTCTTCAGCTATCGTCAACACTGGCAACAAGCTGATGTTTTGCCACACTAGCGAGGAATAAGAGGGTGAAATACACCCCGCACACCCAGCTCCCTGCATCGCATGTTTGTTAGGGAGGGAGCGCTTGAGTTTATGGCCCGTGACACTCATGCTAGTTTTTGAAGGCGCATCGACCGCACCTGAAACCACTGCCCGGGTTTGCAGAGAGCACATCGACTCCCTCCAGCCCACTGGATCAGTTTTTTGTTGTTGCTTGTATCTCTGATATCTGGCAGTCTCTCTCTGGTCTGGTCTCACTTCCCTTTCCCCGTCCTTTGGCTTCTTGGGTACGAGCCAGCTCGCATCCTTGCCCATCTCGCCCACGGTCACGCCTCAAAGTCCCGAGACATTCTAAGCACAGGTTCGTGGATTCGGGATGAGATCTCCTCCGAGTATGCTGTAAGTGCGCACACACAGATTCCTCGAGTGACTCGTATCTGCTGACTGAGGCTGAAACAGTTCTCCTGGCGGCACTTCACTCGCCCAGACAATATATTTGCCAAAACCGGAATCCGCTAAGACCCAAGATCCACCGCTTGGGCTTCCAGTTGGGAAGGATGTGGGCAGGCTGTACAAAGATTCCAAAAGATGCCCGATGTCATGATGCAAATGCCCGCAGCCGTGCAAAAGCAGTCCCGGATGTTGTCACAGAACAGCATTGGACCTGCAGACAACGTAGAGTCATAGCGACTGGAGAATTCTAAAACTTGAAACCCCTACTCCAGCTCCAAACAGGCTTGGCTGATTCTAGCAACAAAACCCTGAACATAAACCATTTCAAGGCAATATCCCCAAGCGGGGACAGGTCTCAAAACTAAGCTTCAATAGTCTGTGTTTAGGACCTAAACACAGACGAGTGAAGCTTATCGGTACACACACGGCTTGCCAATATGCAAACAGCACAAAGCTGAGAGAGGACTCAGAATCTGGTACACTGATATTTAAAACAACCTTACAATATTAAGGCGACAAAGAGCTCAAGACTCATCAAGACTCCAGAAAACGTGCTTACCAGTCCCGAAACGACGTCTTCGACGTGAAAAGAGCATGGGAAACAAACAATGGTACCAAGAGAACAATGATATGCAGAACGAAGATGGAAGGGACTAGCCAAAGAAAGATAAGCAAAACAATGTGAAACATGATAAGCCGAAAGCAGATGGAAACAGTGAAATGAAATGGGACGAAGAACACAATGATGATCAAAATGAAGATGGAAGCGATAAAGTGAAGTGGAACGAAGATGAAACGAAGAGCACAATGATGACCAATGTGAAGATAAAAATGATGATTTGAAATGGGACGACCATAAAAAAGAAGCAAACATGATGATCAAAATGCAGACGAAAATGATGATTGAAGACGAAATGAAGCCGGAAAAGAAGATCAAAATAAATATTAAATCAGGAACGAAGAAAAATGATGGTCAAAATGAAGATGATAGTGAAGAAATAATTGTTTGAGATCGCCACAGTCTGTCCATCTCGTAAATTTAGGTGCTCCCTGCTGAGCGACAAAGACTTTCGATTGCTCTTATCTGCCGAGCGGCAATTCTGATCCGGCGAGCTCTTCTCGCGAAAGCACATCTGCGCCTGGGGCGTTATCAGGCGTCTGCAAGTCTACAAGGGGTACTACAAAGGGGTTCTGCAACAGTCAGTTAAAGTTTACAGTGAGCTGAGAATTTGTTGGAGGTTTTTGTGAGGCCATCTGCGGGCTTTTGGTTCCACGGGTGCCTACGTAGAGTTTCAGCATCTGCCTGGGCTGTCGGAGCTTAAAGCCTTAGCATCTTAGCGGGAGGTACAAAGTCCCAAAAGGCACGCGGGATCCCGAGGCCCACACATCCTCATGGCTGAAAGGCATCGTGACTCCATGTTCGTTTCGCTGCGCGTACCTCGGGCGGAAGCTCTATTTCCGGATGAACTCTGGGAGCGTGGAGCGGGCTCAATTTCCGACAGAACAACCCAGAGTCCCAGAGGGGATGTTGCAGAACGGTCTCGTAGACAGCCTTATAAAACCCCTCGACTCGAAATTTCCACTATGTCATCCGTTCCTGACTCGGAGAGCTGATTCAAAGATACCGCTTTCGAATGGGCCTGGGGCCAAGTGTAGAAAGGAAGCAGCCAAGGGCCTCACCAGCCGGTGGGCTCCACTTCCTGACCTGGTGCGGCTTGTTGGAATGCGACTGAGGGATACCATGGACTATATAAGGGATACTATGACTGGGTTTCACGGCCACTACCACTACTACGACTAGTATCACCACCTTTATAGGGCTGCCTGGACGCAGAACTATCAGCACGGGAGAGAGGGCTGGCTTCGGCGGTCATGCTCCAACTACTAGAACTCCCTTTGTCGATCCCTGGACGGGCGAATGCTAAGGTTCCTGCAGGCAAAGATCAAAGGGGGAATCACTTGCCGGCAGCATTTCCACCACTGCCGCTTCTTCCGGTCCAGAATCTGAGCGGTCGTGGCATGCCGCAAAAAGTGCCGAAAAGCCGGTGTACTGTAGAACCTGTTACACGTAAGGTCGCATGAATAGGGCGCAGTACGCCACACCAAGTAGCATCCCGTCTTTCTGTGTGTGTGTGTGTGTGTGTGTTTCTGTGTTTGCGTGTGTTGTGGTCTCTTCTTGCTGCTAGGGGGTCCAGGGGGTGAAATAAAACGTGGTTTGTACGGTCTTACAGGGTTCAGAGGCAGGGGGCTCGGGTGTCAAGATTGAATGGTCTAGACTCTTGGGGCTTACGGTTCTTGAGGGGCTCATACATTAAACTCATACCACGTGCTACAAATTGTCTTCGCTATGTGTATGTATACATACGAACAGGTGCGTGCATGCGTATACGTGTGCATATACATATATATATATATATACACACACAATTGTACACACCTCTATGCCTGCCTGCCTGCATGCATGCACACATACAGACATACATGATAAACCGTACTGAAGGACATCTGACAAACTTAGGTCGCCAACTCCGGGCAAAGAGACTAAACATTGAAGCAGCAGGAGTAAGTGCCGGACAAAATATATGGCCTCGCAGGTGTGGTCCAGCCTAGGCATGCTGCAAGCATCTCACGTCCATGCTTGCCGACCTCATTCAGACTGCAAGCTGCATTGGCAACTTACCTCTGGTGTTGTGGACAGATTGCCTGCAACTCCCACCCATAGACACCAATAGCTGCATGCAGGATGTGAGAGGTTTCTTGCTGAGGCTCGGTCGGCATCCGGTCCCTCACCCCTCTCAGCTTGAGCGCCAGCTTGAAGCCGGCTTTCATCTCAGCATGTCTTCTCTCAATGCTGTGCTTAAGACGGCTTTGACCACAAATGACACCGCTTGCCAAACCGTCTCGCCGACAGAAAGACCATGAGCCAGCCTTCTATCCCTACAGTCGGATGGTAAGGACCTCTGCCCCGGTGAACGCTGCGTAGTGGCCCTGCTCGAAGGAGCACCCGGACGAACCAAGGACGACACGATCCAGCACTTGATCTTGCCCGTAATGAGACCTCGCGAGCTGCCCGCTGAACCGTCCCTTCCGACTGGTCAACACAGCTCGGCAAAGTGTTTTCGGGATCGGAAGGGAATACGATCGCAAGCACCGCCACCCCACCAGTAACAAACACCCAAAGCGGAAACTCGGAACTCCGTACCCCAGAACAGCAGGTGAAATGGAGTGCTGTCAGCACGTGGTCAACCAGCAGCATCTTCAGCAGCATGAAACTTCAAGGGCAGAGCCAAAAATGAGGGACCGCTAGGAGAATCTCAACGCTGGGACGACAGCCGGCAAAACGCAATGGTACATCAGTCCTAGTGAGCATCAGTAATACGATTTGCAAACAACACAACTATCACAGCCGTCATCGTCCTCGTCATCAGCAACATCAACATCATCTGCACAATCAACATCCTGGCATTAGTCTTTATTCTTCTTCATCTTCATCAGTATATTCATCACCACCGTCAGTATCAGCGTCATCATCACCGCCACAATCAATCAAGGTATAAGTCGCACACGATCACAACTCGCAAGTGGGCTCAATAATGAAAACACAAACAAGTCTGATTGCCGGCTCTAACGTACCGGTATCCAGAGAAAGGCGCATGCAAACGCGGACTGGCACAAGAAGGTTGCATGCTGGTGTCACAGCATGTCATACTCGAGAACTTCTGAATCGCAATCATGGCTTCGCACCACATAGCCTCCGAATCCGAATGCAGTGCTGCCCGGAGCTTCCACACCGAAGTCCAGAGCGTCCGAACGAACCTCGACCGGAGCCTCTAAGAGAACATGTCTGCTATGTTTGTTGAGGCTCTTGCCAGAAAGCCCAATCTCATTCCCTGTGCTGCTCTGGAAGCGTCGACATCCGGGGCATGCACTGAAGCCTTCCAACCTGGAGCAGTCGATCCAGAACGAGGAAGCCACTCCTTTGCGGGACTCCGAGGGGAGGACACAAAAATTTGGATGGAATCAATCTTGAAAGCCACCCATATGAGCTCGATCTGAGATATTGGTCCAACAAAGCATCCTGAAGCCTGGCTTTCGCTACCATCCTGTAGCAACTATTGCTATTGTTATTGGAAGTCTTGTTGCTATTAACTACTATTGTTGTTATGATGATTATCGCTGTTATTACAAATATTATTGGTACGAGCTATTGATTATTGTGAGACCCTTGGTCACTGGCTGGGCAGCCGATGCAGGCGCAGCATTGGCGGAAAGTCCTTCACAGGCTTCGTCTCGTCTGAGGCTGCTTTCGTTCTGCGGCTTGGGAGCTGGTGGCTTCGCTTGAAAAATCTTCTCTCCAGCAGGAACTCAACCAACCCATTCTCCTGCTACAGATCATCAGTAAGAATTTTTCTCTTGCAGCCCCCCGCAACCGCTGCTTCCAGGTCTGCAATGGCCCCAAAGGTCCCAACAGCCCAGAAGGCCTCGGACGAATTCACATGCCTCGGTCGGATGCTGTGGCAGCTAGGTCGGCTGATGGTGTAGAGCTAGCCGGTGGCTAGCAGCAGCAGCAGGAGGAGCAGCAGGAGCAGCAGGAGGAGTTGGAATTGGAGTTGGAGTTGGAGTAGGAGTAGGAGCAGGAGCAGGAGCAGGAGTAGGAGTAGGAGGAGTAGGAGTAGTGAGGAGTAGTAGTAGTAGTAGTAGTAGTAGTAGTAGTAGTAATAGTAGTAGTAGTAGTAGTAGTAGTAGTGGTAGTGGTAGTGGTAGTGGTAGCGGTAGTTGTTGTTGTTGTTGTTGTTGTAGCTGTTGTGGTAGTTGTAGTACTGCCACGGCCACTGCTACCCCTACCGCTACTGCTGCTGCTAACGCTACTGCTGCTGGTGCTGCTACTGCTACTGCGACTGCGACTGCGACTGCGACTGCGAACTACTACTACTACTACTACTACTACTACTACTACTACTACGACTACGACTACGACTACGACTACGACTACGACTACGACTACGACTACTACTACGACTACTACTGCTACGACTACTATGACTACTACGACTACGACTGCGACTAAGACTACGACTACGAGTACGACTAACTACCACTGACTACTACGACGACGACGATGACGACTACTACTAGTAGCAATAGTTGAAGTAAGTACTGTGTGCAGGCTCCTGCGAGAGACCTTAAACCTCCAAAATTCCGACTGCTTGCGACTTGACAGCACACAAACGATCGATATGTCGAAGCCTACCACCACTGATAGCAAGGACGTTTAGTACTGAGAGCAACACAGACCAATGACAGAATTGTAGGTAAGCTTACAGTAAACGATCTCAACAGGATGCTTCCGTCTGGCTGGCGGCCATGCGGCTTCTAAAGAATATGTCAAGATGCTGGAGAAGCCCGTCGGCAGCGCTCAAGCGACCCATGGCCAACGGTATTTAGGGCCACAACTTTGGGCCCATGGGGATGTTGCGTCGGTTGGGGCTAGTTGGTCTATAGTCTAAAGGGCACAGCTCGGCACCGCGCTGGTGCCTGGTTGGTTTTGTGGTCGATGTGGGAGACTTGTTGAGTCAGTCTCAAGCGACGGATGATGCAGCCTAGCATGCCCGTTCTTCTTCAACAGAGGTCATGGGCAGAACACGGCTTGCAATCGCAGTCAGAATGTGGCGATAGGGCATGTAAGGTGTCAAGCCCAGAGCATGCTCTACCAACCGGCTGTCCGATCAGTGGAAATGGCTCCTGACCCCAAGGCGAGCATCTCAGTTCCTCACTGAGAGAGCCCAGGGGTACACAGGCACCTTAAGCCCAAAACTGCTTGCAAGCCCTGGAAGTTGCAGAGAGCCTCCACGCGTCCGGGGCTCTCAACACCCCGGGTGAGGATGCTGACGATGCTACCAGGACCTGAGCAATGACGAGCACTCTCCAGATGCGTTGGATGGGGTGCGTCTGGTTGGGATTGGCCTCCTGACCTTTGACGAGTGACCTTCAGCCAGAACCGGACGGTGGGGAGATGAAGAACCTGCAAACATGAAGTACCAGGCATCGGAGGTCGCTGAAGCCAAGCCACGCAACTCTCCAACCACATCGCTCTCCACCTGGGACGGCTTACGGCTTGCAAGAGCTCTGGCACTCTCGGGAGACATCGTGTTGATATGGTACACACGACACACAGTCGCACATGTCACACCTACATACACCCCTGTCCTGCCCCCCTACCCTACCCTAGCGTACTCGACCCTAGCCTACCCTACCCTGCCTACCCTACTCTAGCCTATCCCAGCCTGCCCAAGATTACGTCGCATTACACTATACAACACTACGACTAGATTTACATTACACTACATTACTTAAACTCCAGTACTACGTTGCTACGCTAGTTCATCGCTACATGACTACATTGCTACATCCATCCGTCCATCCGTCCATCCATCCATGCACCCGACACGAATCCCGGGTCGCTATACTATATCATTTGACTGACGAATTGGCACGAGCAGGCTCGGGTGTGGTTCGGATGCCATGCACAGGCCGGCGGATAGGCAAGAGGCATGACGTTGTCTCATGTCGACATCTCGGGATCCAGCATTCTCCTCACGGCGAATCAGAGCGGACGGCAGGGATTGCACCTAGGATGCTTGAGGCTCGCCAGCAAATGCAGACTGACTCTCGAATTACGGCAACAGACACTGGAGGGACCGCAGCGAGCAAGTTCTTGACCGAATCCTAAAATTCACATGCTACGATAAGCCAAAGAAGCACCTTAAGGTAACGCCGGGCCCAGCATAGGCAGTCGACAACACCTACGGATAGCCACCACATGGATCACAGCACCAACAGTATCAGCACAAAAGATGGAAACGCTTGCAGAGGGATTGTTGGAATCAAAGATGACGTCTCGGAGTTCCTCTTCTGTGGATACGGACAAGGCAGTCTGAATAATGGTAGGCTATCATGCTCCTGGAATAAGGCTGAAGGTATGTAGATGTGCAGTAAGTGATTGGTCCTTCAAACATTTGAACCTGATCTGTCGGTAGCGGCAGCAGTAGCAGTGGTAGGAGTACTGGCATTAGTAGCATTAGTAGCAGCAGCAGCGTAGTAGCAGTGGCAGTATCCGTAGCCATAGCAGTAGGAGTAGTAGTAGTAGTAGTAGTAGTAGTAGTAGTAGCAGTAGCAGCAGCAGCAGCAGCAGCAGCAGCAGCAGCAGCAGCAGCAGCAGCGGAGTAGTAGCAGTGGAGGAGCACAGGTCCTGGGACATTGCAGCAGAGATGCGATGTACTGTTTCCCCACGGCAGGATATGGAGCCTCGGACTACCGCGGGTTTGTTCTTGCTCGAAGGCACAACGTACCCTGCGGCCCTTGCACCTAAAGTTCGGTTGTATCAAGCCTTGTAACGAGTACGGTAGCGAGGGCGAGGGGTGATGCTGGTTCTCGCATTATTCTCGGCCCGAGCTGCCGGATCCAAGACTTCCGCCGCGAAAGCTTCACACACCTGCATGTTCTATGATCAAGCATCGCGTGCTTTGCTGTGTGCTGAACCGCTTTGAATCACTCTGGTGTCCCCATCATACTACGACTACTCACACGACATCAGCGGCGAAGACTATCAATGAACTGCTTTTTAAACAAGATCCCTTCTGTTCCTTTCTCGTGTGTGCTACGAGTAGCTCGAAGGCGAAGGCTACGATGAAACATTGCCCAGGCTCTGCTTGCCTTGTCGGTGCCTGCACTGAGCATCCTACAGCCTTCTGCAGGGCGACCGGCTCATCAACTTCTCAGCAGCCACCAAGACAATAAAACACATTTACACCATCAGCCGCCATCATCATCAGGGTCATCCGGACCAGCTGCTACAATAACCACAACGACTGTGACGCCCGCTGTTCTTGCAGATGCCTATGGCCAGGTATATTACTACTACTGCGGTTTCTGGCAATCGGTTTAGTGTCTAGATTATGAGGGACCCTCAACTTATGCTCTGAAACTCCCAAATAATATCCCTGCAAGCCGTAAAATCGTCAAGCCCTGAAGCCCTAATGCCTGAACTCAACAAAGAACGAATGTCGCAACATCCTGAAACCCTACTTCCTAAACCTCACAACCCCAAACCTTAAAAACCCCTAGCCATCAAACCTCGAAGGCTCTCTCCGGAGGGCACCCCATGCCCAAAGCCTGCCGCGACAGCTTTCGGAATTAAGCTTCAGGGCCAAGGATCGGGTATATGGTTAAGGTTGAGGACTTATGACGGTACGTAGGCTTTGGGGCTAAGGGTTTAGGACTTCGACATATGGTTTTGGGGTTAGGATTTAGGGGTTTTTGTTTCTAGAAGTCAGGTAACGGCGCCTGCAATGCGCCTTGCGCTTGTGCATATACCTTGTTGTTGCACGTTGCCAAACCCTGACAAAATGCACGATTTACAGGAAAATGCATCAAGCAGAAGGGCTGGAGGTTTACAGTGCTAAAATCGAGGCGGCGGCAGCGTTTTCGCGCAGACTCCGAGCGAAAACTTTGTGAGGCCTTAGACTTCCTGCAGCGGCCGGCCCCGGCCTTCTACGCTGACAACGTGTCTTGTTCCACATCCTTGTGCTATATCACAAGGAGGCAAAAATGCTGTAGATACCACTGTTTTGGGCATGGACGCAATATGAATATGACGTTCTTATCCCCCCCACCCACCCCCCAAGCCCCACGACCCAAACAGGAAAAATAACCCTGAAACCTGAACAAGTGGCTTAAAGGCAGGGCGCGTTGCCCGCGCCGTCACCAGAAAGTAAGGGTTCTGGACATATAAACGCTATGCCAGCTCTTCAGGTGCGCAGCAGACAGAAAGAAGGGCAATTGGTTTACAGGTCTCTCTGTTGGGCGAGTCTGGAAGCCGTGAATCTCAAGCCCTGAACCTGTACTTTCGTATGAACCTCAAACTTTAAAGCGATGAAACCCGAACCCCGATCTTGCGGCCCACCTCCTGAAGGAGCCGCGCTGCCTTCGCCGGTGCCGGCAGAATGGCTCAGAGCTTGGGGTTGGAGGCTTGATTAGCCTTGATCAGCATAACTACTGATAGAGACTGTCGTTCTGAAGTATTGATACTGCACTTGTGTTCTTTACTGGGCTGGTCTCTGCTCGGAGTCCCTGTTAGTTTGAGGAAACCACCACCCTCTCCAACATGATCCATTGTCAGCGACGTGTATTGATTTTCAAGCCCTGGGACTGAATTCCAAGCTCAGTTACCAACGATAAAGAACAGCAGGGCTTCAGGGTTGAACTGAACGTTTGGTTGGGGGGTCCTCTAAATTAGTTTCATTCAATTTTATAACGCTCATGGCGCATCAGTAGCATCGCCGAATCACAATACATGACTATCGCTGTGCCTATATCCGCCCGCGCATGTTGTCTAGCCCTTGGTACTTAGACGTCCGTGCACGAGGCTCCACAAGCAACAGTACCAAACCAAGCCTAAGAAAGGAACGACTGGAAGCAACCAAGCTGTGGGTAACTCACGACCAGACCTCCTTGCCTTGACAGACATCGGATGTCCGGGCTTACCACATGGGCCCTTGAACACTGGCACTATCCTGCGGGAGGCCTTTCAGTTGAGCCCGGAATCTCAAGAACTGATACCGTCAATGTAGGAGCCTTAGTGGTTAGACCAGGGTTTGTGATGGATTCTGCTGTAGGTCTGTATTTTAAGGCACCCCGGCGAATTCGACTACCAATCATTCAAGCTTCTACTGGTATGTTACAAGCATCAGAACACACAAGTGGGCGGAAATTGATGCCACGTCGATCTTCGTCTTACCCAAACAGCCCCAGAACCCTGGAACCATTGAGCCCTGTACCCTGAGACTCTGACTCCCAAACCTGTCAACCCTGAAGCCCCGAAACCTTGGACCATGCACCCACATACCCTGAAACCTCTGAAACCCTTGACCCTGAAGATTAACCCTGAAACCTTACAAAACCTGTAACAGTGAAGCCTATGCCCAATCACGTAACCCTGCACCCTAAACTGCGAAACCTCAAGCCGTGAAAACATGAAACCCTGAAACTGGAAATCCGGAAACCCGCAGCCCTAAACCCTTGAACCCCGAAACCTTCAAGGCTTAAACCATAAAACCCCATACCCTCAAATCCTAAAAACACCAAACCCGAACGGCATGTAAACCCTGAAACCTTGCGAATCCAGGAACCCTCAAATAAAACCTGGAAGCCTCAACCATGAAAGCCTAAACTGAAACCACCAAACCCGAAAACCGGAAAGGCTAAACCCTAAAATGTAGAACCGGGATACCTGAAACACCAAGATTTCAAGGCCAATGCCTTAAACTTGCAAGCCCGAAAACCAAAACCTTTACCCCTCAACCCTAAAACCTAAACACTGAAGCCCCTTTATTGGCTTTTATTGCTTCTCGTTAGCCACGGCCGAGCCTGGCCGGCCTCTTGCAGCACATCTTCACCCGGCAGGCTGCAACGACTCGGTAGAAGGCTGACTACTATTTGATTATATGTAATAGAATCTAGCCATAGCTTATATGGTAAAGACTAAACGACAAACATATATATATATATATAT
>CAJNDV010030691.1:15529-28134 GCA_905221635.1 Symbiodinium sp. CCMP2456 | reverse complement strand
ATCGCCCTCGTGGAGAGCCGTACTCTCCCATCCTTCACGGTCCTGGCCCGAACTAATCCAGGGCCCCGGCATCAGAGGCTCGAGCTGGAAGGCTCGAGCCCAAACATGCTACGCACAACAAAGAGTTCACTTGTGAAAAGCGCGTGCTACGCTACGCAAGCTGCGCTAGGCACTGAGGGTAATATAGAGAGAGAGAGAGAGTCTAGATTTGTACTCCTTTATGCTAGACTCTTAGACCCAGACTCTGCATGTGCGCATGAGGCTCTGGCGACCCATACTGCTCTACTACTGAGACTACTACCATTCGTAATGAACCTTCACATGAGGATTGCCATCTCTGCAAGACCTGGCAGACGAGCAATGACAGAGACTCAGGCTTCTGCCTGTCTGAAGCCACAAAATGGTCCAGCACCATGACCTCTGCTAAGAACGGGCAGACTCCTGAACCAACGAAAAATCACCAGAGCTGCCCGGAAATAAACTGGGAGCGGACATCGCCCTCACCGACTTCGCTGTGCCACCTGAGCCACGAGAGACACACAGATTTACACAGAGTCCAACATGGAACGAGGCGAAACTGAGGAAATCCTCTGCCACTCGCAGGCTCGGAATTGCCGCTGCACTTAATCTGACTTTTTGCCAGATAAAGTTGTCAAAGCCCCGTGCCACCAAGCGAATGGATCGCCACCAGCTTCCTTGCATCTTGTCAGAAAGTCTAGAGTCTAGAGGTTGGGGTACGGTTTAGAAGTTAGCTGTTCCCTGCGTTCGCTTTTTGGGGTTCGAGAGGGCTGGAGAGCAGCGTAGAGGCTGCGTTCGAATTTCCACTTTGAGGGTGCGCTTTCCAGGCAGCAACCGAGTATGCACTATAGAGATTGGTGGACGGAAGGGCAAGCTTTAAGCCAATTGTTGCATGACAATGAAAATTATGTCCCGTTGGTTGTGCTGCTGTGCGCTGCCGGTCGCATCGAGTTGTTCCTGCAATGCTAAGTTATCGTGCATGCCGGCATGCATGCGAGCCTGTGCATGTAGGAGTGCACTTGCGCATGCGCTGGTGTGGGGGCAGATGTCGGTGTGGGTGTGGGCGTGGGTATCACTACAAATAAGGCATAACCCTCTCCCCCAGTTAACGCATTATTGGCTGGATTTGTTGCACCGGCAGATAAAATCATCATGGCGTGTCTGTGATGAGGTTCTGCAATGCCTAGTTTTGAATCGCTCTCTCGCGAGCCTTCTTCTGCAAACTCTCGGACCGCTCGGCGATCCCTGCTTTGGTGCAGATGCACTTACAACGTCCCGTCACCAGAGCTCCCCAAACCAGAAACCCTAAACCCTAGACCCTTAGCCCCAGAAACCCCTAAACCCAGAAACCCCTAAACCCCTACGCCCAGAAACCCTGAACCCAGAAACCCGTAACCTTAAAAACCCTAAGCCCTAAACCCCTAAACCCAGAACCGCTACACCCCTAAACCAATCCCCTTAGCCCGAAAACCCTCAACCCAGAAACCTTAAACCCCTAAGCCTAGAAACCCAGAACCTCTAAACCCCCAACCCTCAAAGCCCGCAACCCAGAAACCTTGAACCCCGAAAATCTTTTAAACCTGTAAGCCCAGAAGCCCTAAACCCGTTAGCCCAGAAACCCCAATCCCAGAAACCCTAATATAAACCCCTTACAACCCCGAAGCCCAGGACCCCTAAACCCCGAAGCCCAGAAGCCAGCAACCCAGAAACCCTTAACCCTAAACATGTCAGGCCTCTACCATGACGACATCTTGCCCAACCCTAGAAAATACAAGCAGTTTTTTGGAAGTATAACCTGCGTCATTCGCAGCCGTAATTTTCAAGGATGTGGGGATTTAACTGGGTAGCTTTAAACACTTTCTTTCGATGAACTAAATCCTAAGGCATCCTTCGGGAGGACAATCTAGAATCGATATGTGCTGCGTGACACTATGCCTTTCCTCATCGTGCCATGCTCCCCTGCGCGTCTGTGCTATGCCACGCTGAGCTCTCATGCTGCGACGGCCCTCCACCACGATTTAGATTCTGAGCTAAACCGTAAACCCTAAACCCCAAGTAAAACCAAATCCAAATCAAAGTGCAAAATTACCGTGAGCCGAAAACCTCAGCACAAGCTGTGCGGCCTCCTGCTGCTTTGGCTGAACCGCCACAGGCTGCACGGGCACCCGTGCAATAAGCACAACCTGCCGGGAGAATCACCCTAAGACTGGCAACAACACAAGTAAAGGATAACGATAGCAAAGGCAGAAAACATCGACAAAAGCATACTCAGAATCGTGATAACAAGCCAGACGCAAAACTTCGGACGCACAAACCACAGACGTGGGCTGCGGTTCCATGCAACACGTTTAGTGAGTTTAGTGACACAGTTCACGTTCTCTGTTCGTAGACTCGTCGCTGCGCCCATCAGTCACAAATGCACGAGACAGCCGAATCCGTCGTTCATCACACGGCATCTTCCAGGTGCACTTGCAGGGATTGGGAACATTGTTCTTTCTTGTCCTTACGTCGACGCCACACAATGCTTGAACAGACGGCTTTGGATGGAAAAGTCACTTGTACTAGAATGTATATTGTTGGTCGCTGTGTTTATTGTATAATTACTGGTCGCTGTGGTTGTTCTTCATCTGTGGCTTTTAGCTGTTGGCGGTGGTTGTTTGTTTGTTTGTCGTCGGTTGTGTGGACGTGTTATGTTGATTCTGGAATAAACATAGGCAGTGTCAAAGGAGAGCAGCAGAAGCAGAAACAAAAACTGCAGACCAGCGTTCGGTGTCCTACATATCGCATTTCACCCCAGATCGGGCGCTGGGCAACTCCTACCAGTCCTACCACTGCGCGGTTGGAAACTTCGGAGTCTCCTAACATGAAAGATCACAAGCCTTGTGCTTGGATCTAGCTAAAGACTTCGCTGGCCACAGCTTTGTGGAAGCGAGATCAAAGGGCTCTGCCTGCTGATCTGCAGGGTCTACTGCGCTTTCCCTGCTGTTGCAGTGCGCCAGAAGCTCCTAGATCATCGCTGCACCTTCTCCTGAAGATCCGACGTCCTGCTCTCTGCAATATGCACGCACAAAGTCTTAAATCAACGTGTAAGGAAGTGTATAGCTGTCTACTGCTACTTCTGTACTCCCAACCCCAATCCCCAACCGTGCAAAACACAGGGACCACAACAGCCCAGAAAAAACAAAATGCGCGCTTGGAACTTGAAGAATCGCATCCTTAAAGTTGTGAGATGTCTGCCTGTCTCCGAAGCCATGCTCGGTCACCGTCAACGCTGGGTGCATTCCAGGAGTGTACCGACACCCGAACAGAAGAATGGACATTAAGACTGCGCGAGTTCGCCACGAGTCACCTGAACGCATTTGCCTTTTTGTATTGCACGACTCTGCTGATTCAGGTTCGGATGCAACTCTCTACCCATGCCTCAATTCGCAGACCGACAGCCTACTGCTCATGCAACCACACTGAACACAGACCGCTGACCATCTGCAACTATGAAGCCGGGACCCACACTTGACAAAGTCGAAAGCGCACATGCGCCCTGAGAATTAGGCTCTGTATATCCTCGTCCTGGAAGCTGCTTCTTTGGCACCCTTCAAGTCCTTTCATCACAGAGACATGGGGAAGCCGCGGTTGGGGAGGCACGCTCTAGCATCGTGCCTCACTGCAGTATGAGCTCCAGCAGTCTTTTGTCTAGAGCCGTATAGCCTGCGAAGAGCACTGAACAAACCTATTACACAGCAAAGGCACAGATGCGAGAACCAAGCCATGCGCGTAGACCTGCCAAGAGGAAAGGACTTCGGCTCCCTACATCCTCAGATTCTCAAAGTGATGTGCAACTTCCGGGCTCTAGTAAGTGCGGTGCGTCGCGTTTTGAACTTACATGGGAGTCGACTCATTGACTGCGGGAGGTTGAACCCGAAGCATCCACCTGTGCTGAGAACACAGACTTCTCAGCCCCACTAGCAGATTCTGGCGTGCTGCTTTGTGGGAAGGATTGGCACCACGATGAAATGCTATCTAATCTATCTGGTACACACCGAAGAAAGGACCCGACATATGCGTTGAAGTTTCCCCGCTCATTGCTGCCTCGGAAGGGATCCAACAGCGGGTCTGGTCACTTCTTGGCGTTTTGCTGCCACCTTGCAGGTGAAATCTTGGGAATTACTTGGCCGAAGTCTAAAATCTGCGTTGAAAGATCAGGGTGCTGGCAAGATGTTTCATGTGCAGGCACAGCCATGATCTGGGAGAGCGACTTGTAGCGACTGTTCTTGAACTCTACTGCATAAGACCTACGTTCCGAAGAGCCAGCTGCAGGAGTGCCTTTTCGGGGCTGGTCGAGGCTGTTGAAGTTCCAATGAATGACCAGTCAATACCCCTGGCACCCACCTTTTTTACAAAGATCTAGATGGGCTATAAGTTCCTCTAAGATTGTCCTTGCGCTCATGCCCCCGCCCCTGTGCATTCTTGGCAGTTCTTCGAGCTTTTTTTGAATAGTGGCAATCGAATATAGATCACATCTGTAGCAATCAGGGAAGGGGTTTTCAGATTAACCCTCAGTTCCAGATGCTGTAAGGAGCAAATGCAGGGCAGCAAATTTTGCGCTGCCTCGCTCCTGACAGTGATGAAGCTGAGACCCTTCTAACTGCCAAATTGCCCACCCAGAGCCGCCTCGTAACGAGTTCTATAACGGCCTCACGGATGAACTTCCAGTTCCGCGGCGGCCTCCACCGCGAACGGCCGTCAGAAAGTGTGGAAATGATTCTTGAACCGAACTTGAACCCATACACACGCAACAACCAGGCAAATGATCCGAGTACCAGCGGCACGTGCGTGCAGGGAAACATGAAACGAACAAACGAGTGGCAGCTTACGCAGAGAGGCATGCATGCAAACATGCAAGCAAGCATGCATACATGCAAGCATGCAAGCATGCAAGCATGCACATCGCGGGACCCACCGACTTGAAGGATTTGTCAAGTCTTGAGAGTCCGGTGCTCTGGATCAAAGGCGAAGCAGGAACCTGTCTCCTACACAACCCACTCCTCACCCCACCTNNCCCCCCCCCCCCCGCCCCGCCCCACCGCACCTTCCAGTTCCATCCGGGTGCAGGAGATCTCTCGGCAGGCAGGAGAACTCCGAGCCTTCCTGTTCCAGAGACGTCAAGGTGGGCAAATTGGGCAACTTGCACGAAAGCTTTCGAGTCCCTCTGCTTGCAGTTGTGCTGCCGGAGAAATCAAGCATTTGAACAGCAGGGTCATCCTCTTCTCAGAGAAGACGATGTCCTGCGATGTGGCTCTGCAAGAATAAGGATTCGGATCCCCGAACTGGTATGGATGTCCTTCTGCTGCTGCTTCACCGCATTGTAGGACCTGTCCATGCTGTCCTTCATCCACTGTCGGACAAAGGCCTGCACTGATCGGGTCAGTTGGAGGACGGATGCCCTGGCTTCGCTATTCCTGCCATGGAAAAGATGTGACCAGCTTCCCCTAGGCCCTAGTAGCCCTAGGTGCTAAATTTTCGATGCTTCAGGTTTAGTCCTCGAGCCTCAGTCCGAGGCCTGAACACCAAAGCCTAACCTTGCTCGCAATGAGGGTTCTCCTCTCGGCATCTCTAGCAACGGTTTAAGCCACAGTGTGCAAATGAAAGACCCTGCCCTTACTTGTGCGAAGGCTTCAAGCTGAGGCTCTTTCACAGTAGCCAGTGGGCAACGGACGGAATTTCCGGACGAAGGATCCGAGAAAGGGACAGGAACCCAATCAAGCCATGCACAATTAACAAAGCGCTGCATCGCAAAGCCCAAAACCCCAAATGCCTCGATCTTCTTTAGTCGGTGGCCCGTTGCTGCTTTCACAGCCTCGCAGGCGCCTTGAACGAGGGTCCGGCGGCTGTGTGTTAGGGGTTGTGTGTATGCTGCACTTTTAAGACTGCAGGGTGTTGGGCTGCTTTGGCAGCAATACAAGTCTTAGCATTTTCGAGGACGGCCGTGCAGACATTCCATTGCTATCCACTAGTACCCTGAAATTCTGTTGGTCAGGCGTACAGCACATACTAGCAATATTGTTGTCGGTATGATGGCGTCGGGGACGATGTTTATGGCCGTTGGTATGTCAATCATGATGATCACTGGTTGACTATTTGGTGCATCCTTTGATCTACGTATACGATCACAAGCAAACTTACTTCAGCACGTACCCTGAACACCTTGCAGTTGGTTAGGACCGCCATTGAGCCGGATCACCTGGATGCATCTTCTGCAGCGAGGTGATCCTCGGATTCTTCCCGCACAAAGGTTTGTGAACAAGCAACAAAAATGAATTTCGGGTGGAGCTTTGAGACTCTATTGCTCAATTCTTAATTCGGTGTACAAGGGCAGGGAATGCTATAAGTTCACCGTCGAGAACGCACGACTCAAGTTTTTTCAGTTGACTTCTCTCAAAAGGTAGATGATGGGTAGCATAAACTTCTCGCAAGATGTTAGAGCAAGCGACACCTTCTTCCGCACATCGTCCTCTAGCTCGTTGAAGGATTCGGCCACAGCATTGTGCACTGTGTCCTGTTCTGACAATGACAATGCAACTGGCTCAAATCTTCACAATTCCATAATGGTGAGCATGTGGAGGAGAATGCTTATTGCGCACGTATGCACTACCGACAAGATTGTAAATTTGGAGGCAGGTGGTCTCCTGCAGGCCTTCGCGCATATTGACGTCATGAAGTATTGGGGTGTCACGGAAGCTTGGTGACGGAATTTGTCTTTCCACAACTTCCACGGCCAAAATCTCTCTCTGGTCCTGGAAGTTCCGCTGCTCAGCATACCGGATAAACTCCTGCAACGCAGTGTTCGAGAAACGGGTGGGCCCCCTTTCCGCAGGTGTATGGCGTGTCTTCGACACTTTCGAAACCAACACATGCACCTTGTCGTCGCCGACAGCTGTGCAGCAAACAACTAAGGACGACGGGGGTTTGGTCGGGGATCGCGGGGTCACCGTCTCCTCCTCGATCATGTTCTGCAGCACCTCCTTGGATCCAGGCCCAGCACCAGGGCAGTCCTCGAAAGAGGCTGGACATGTTTTTTTATTCACAAGTCGGCTTGAGCAGAGGCGAGATTTCAAGCAGGTGGCAAAGTTGAACTTCAAAGAGGCTTCGTTCAGTTCGGCTCTGGCACTTTCGTGTGGCGACGCTGGATGATCAAGGACTTCGTGAAGTGGCTTCTTGCTCATGCAGGCCAACTTGTCCTGGATCAGCTCCCACGCGACCATCTCGAGCACCGGCTTGATCTTATCCTCCTGAAGAGGCCATGTTTCTCACTCGCTGGCATACCGGGCTCGCAAGGCTTGAGGCTGTACAAGTAGGTCTTGGTCGAATCAGTGCCCATCACAATAGATGGCACTCCATTATCAGATCCCTGAAGGTACCTGACTGACACTCCGAAACCTTTTGAGACTTATGAGACTGCTACGCAGGGCGGAGAGGTGCGGAACTCCCATGGACTCTCCAAAGCGCGCGATGGGCCGAGCTGCGGCTTCAGGATACCAAGGCTTTCCAGAGCAGGTCCAGTAGAACTGCGTTGAAGACTCCTTCAGAAACCTGGGAAGAGATGAATGATTGTACTGTAGTCACTGTAGTACTTCACCATGGTTCCATGACGTTGGATGGTGGCAAAATGCTTGGAACACTGAGGAACTGCCTCAGTGTTCGGCTTTAAGAGTGTAGGGGGACTGCGCACAACGGCGTGAACGATTCGCATGGCTGCTACATGGTAAGAACCTAGACAAAAGACCTTGCATAACTTAAAGTTAAAAGCTTAGCTACATCGACTGTCGAACACAGTGTCTGTGCCCAGCCACACGCACGCACTCTCAACCGTGTTTGTTAAAATACATGCAAAATCCCAAGAATCAGAGTTCTCACGACAACGTCGCGCCAAATCAGAGTCTATCAGGTCCGTCACCAGTCCCGACGCTCAAAACAACGCAAAAGCTTTATGTGGTAGGGTCTTCGGGCCAGGGGCCAGGGGACATTAGCACATAAGTCCTGTAGGGCTTCTGAATGCCGAGCTTACGGGATCCTCGATGCAGACCTGTTTATGTTCTGTCGCCCCGAGCATGCTGTACTCTTAGTCGTTGGCAGCCCTCCTAGAACAGGACTCCGAGTCTTCTGTGCAAGGTCCTGCCGAGTGGCGTCTGGGCGGCCTCCTTCCAGCTCTCGAGAGACCTAGGGTGGGCGTTCACCATTGGTGTTGTTAATTATTAATGGCGATGGTCATGACGGCAGGGGGGCGACCACAACCACAAACTGCAAGTACGAGGACTTGATTGCGCCTCATGTGTGAACAGAGTGGAACCAAAAGGCCTGGCCGCTGAACCTCTACAGGCCCGAAGCTGCAGTCGGTTCATGAAAGCCTGCCGCCTCCCGACCTCGCTTCAAGGATTGAGTCGAGGCGTGTCTAGGTCCTAGTGCGAAATGAGCCACGTCGACTTCTTCTCCAGCTTCTCCAGTCCGTGACTAAGGTAGCGCATGAGGCGACGCTTCAGCTCGGCCGGTGACCAGTGGGTCTGAGCGCAGAGCAGTTTGCTTAGCACGGGGCTCGAGTTTCTCTTCTGAGAAAGCTGTCCAATCTTCTATGGGCGGTTGTCAAAATTATGGTCCTTCTTTTTGGGTCCTTATTATAATACCCTATTATTTAGGGTACCCCAGAAGGGACCATAATTTTGACAACTACCCCCATCATCCTCTTGGGTTCTGACAGCTCTCGTCGTCCCTTCAGCTCTTGGTGCGCGGGCCCTGCCTCGAGGTCCTGCGCCACCAACGCCACCTCCGAAATGTACAAAAGGCGACTGATGGTTACTGTTTGTATGCGTATAAGCCTATAGTTGCAACGTTCGAGCAACGGAAATGCTGGTCTATGTTGACCAGCATTTCCATACGAATACAGTCCGAAACAAACAATTGCAAACACAGTGCTCCAAACGATTACGCTTCAGGAAAATTAATAAAGAATAAAATTTGAAAAATAGGACAAACATGTGAAAAATAGGAATCAAATAGAGAAAACACACTAATTCAAAATCACATTGCATGTGTTTGTCTATGTTTTCCAATGTGTACGGTATTTGTCGTGTAAAAGCTGTTCTTGGCTCCCTTGTGTTCCGATGGGTTCGTTGTGTTCCCTTATTCATTTCCGAACTGAATCTGCACTTGTAAGAATCGCTCATTTCGCCCTAAATGCATAAGAACCATGTCAGGGATTGCTTGGCGGAAATCGTAAAAACGCAGGGCTCAACCTGCGGTGCAGAACCGTTTTTTCCTATGTTATCCTGCTCGTTTTTCCTCTTTTCCGATTCGCAGGACGTATTTCCGTTTCGTATGTATTTCTTATTTCAATGAAGTATTTCAATCGTATTTATTTCGCAAATACAACCGAGCCTATCCATATGCTTCACCGTTATAAGCCTATAACTAACAACTCAAGTCGGCTTTGAACACCCGCTAGGTCCAATGCAAAGGATCGACACACGGTTTGACAGACGGGGCCCAGCTGACATCGAACCCCGAAGCGGGTGTCGGGTTTCGGAACCCGAGCTGGGCAGACGTACCCGACTTTCTTGCAAAGAGCTAGGAACAACATCAAAGCCCAGATACGCCACACAGACACACACGAACGCGCGCACGCACAAGCACAAACTTATGGCCGCAAAGATCGGTTGCCTAAGAACTGCTCTCAGCACAATTCCAAACCCGGCGGATCGTAGGACCTCCGCTGCAGGACTCACACGCCTCATCCTGCAAAGCCTGCCGTGCCGAAGACAGAGCCAAGGGCAGCCGCCTTTCGCAAGGCTTTAGGATTTGTGCACTTCGGGTTTCGGTACGTTGGGATGTAGAACCTTTGATGGATTCCTGTCCTTCTTCAACCTAGCCCTTCGAACGATGCGCTGAAATACTTGCATTTCTGTTGGATGTGGTTCTTGAGCTTGCTTAGAGTTGTTAATCGACGTCCTGTTGCTTTCTTCAGCATGATGTTGTCGCTAAAACTCTGCATCAAAATGGTGCCAATCCACAACCGAGCAAGAGCTCAAGATCTTGTAGCTGACGATGCTTCAGCAAACACGCGCACACTAGCCTCTATGGCCGTCAACCAAACAAGGGCTTCTCTTAAGACTACAGTAAGATCCACCAACAAAATGCCAGGACAGGACTGCCTTTAAAAGGAATGCCATCTAGTCTAGTGACAGATCAGGACCCAAAATGTGAACACCGGAGTCCTTGAACTCGTGGTCTGGGCCGCTGACGGAGCGGACGGAGCGGAATTTGCTGGTGATTTCGAGGCTGCCGATGACTTCGGCGCGGACACCGAGGCTGCCAGTGCCTGCGGCAGTGTTTGGGGATACAGGACATAACAGGAATGCGCAAGCCACAGCTCGCAGCCACGCCGACCTCTGGAGGTTCGTCATCGAGATCCATGTCCTCGTTATCCTCCTGAGGCTCTGGTCATCTTCAGACAGAAACGCGCAAAGGAAGATTACAAAGCAACGGCCAGCTGGGCATTGCGCCTCGAAGCGGTGCCGGTCCCACCCCGGGTCTTCCTCCACAGCAGCATCACAACAATCAATTTCCGAGCTCTCTTCGTGTAGAGTGTAGGGTTTTTGGGGATGGCATATGCCTCTGCAAGCCGTTAAAGCCATCAACCAGTCAAGGCATAGTACCACGTCTGAAAGGAGCTCAAGAGAAAACTTCGTTGCCGAGATTCTGCAGAGTTTGCAGGCTACGTTGAAATCCCCAGGAGTGCGACATTGATGCGACACAAAGATACCGATTGAAAGGCTAGTTCACAAAGCCTCTTTTCAGCAACGGATGAGCATGGAAGCTTCGCAGAACTGTAGTGCCCACCCCCCAAAAAATCACCAGCAGCCCTGTCAGCATCAAGCAGCCCGGTGCGACAGATTGCACTAGCTCTGGAAGTATGGCCAACGATGCTTTAGCCTAGAGAAAAGCATGAGCACCGCGCTGGGTGAAAGACGCAGGCCTCGTCTTCACCCAAGCGCCTTTGCTCCGGCTCCTTCACTTGGACTTGGGCGGTTTCGGCTTCGGTTCGCAGCATCCCGACGGATCGATGGAGGATCCCGAAAAAAGTCTGAAACCCTGTCTCCAGAGTGCCGGAGCTTCGGAAGTTCTGGTCTAGAGTCGAGCGGCGGCACGAATCGGCTCTTGAGCGCGCTGCTTGGGACAGCTAGTGAGTGTAACCAAGGTACGGGTCCATCTGGGTGAAGGCTTGCACTTGCATTATGCGTCTGAAAAGCTTTGTTGCAGTATCAAGATCCAGATCATGGCATGTAGGCACTGTTTAACCGAGTGATATACGGCGTTGCTGGGAAGCTAGACTGGGCAACCCTGCAATCGCTGCCTCTGCCATGCGGAACCAGGAGGGTCCAAAGCCGCTCACCTCCCCCACCCGCAATCAGAAAAGCATGCGATTGACTTTTCATGGACTCAGGACGGATATGGAATGATTCGCCTTTCTCGCAAACGGAAGCCTAAATACCCTGTGGGTTTGGTTCGGGATCATGATGATCGAAAGTCTGAGAGGTCTGCGGAGGCCGACAGCAGAGGTGATCAAGGCAACAGGAACCTTACTTGAGGCCGTGCGCCTCCTGGTCGTCTTCCTCGTCCTCCTCCTCACCGTCCTCGGCCTCATCGATGTGGTTTGGATGCCTGAGCTGATTTTGAAGTGCCTGGTTCTCGGTTGTGTCAGGTGCGCCGGACGATGCTGCCAACGCGTGCCGGCTCCTTTTTTGTGCTTCACAAACCCACCTTGCATCCCCGAATGCTGGCGAGGCCTCCGACCCCAGGCGATCCTGTGGTGTGGTACAGGTGTGGAAAGAGCTGTCCATCAGGAACTTTGTCGGGCTCCAAGCTGGCACACCGGCCATCCCCACCGAGGCCGGCCTGTCTCTTCACAGCCCCTGAGCCATGTGGAGCCAAGCCGCCTGCAGGTGCACCGTGAAATAGCTGATGCTTCCTGGAGCTGAAGTTTTCGGGCACAGATTCAACGGCACCAAGGCAATGCAGATCTGCAGTGCAAGTAAGGAAGAAGTCTGGCTTCTGAAAGCATTGCCAGCCGTAGGGTCGGCCAGAGCTCAGGCCATCTTTGCCAGTGCAAGGGATTCGGGATCCGGACTTCAGACGGAATCCTTCGTCCCCATAGCTGGGCAGCGGCACCTGGGCTTGGAGCTCCAGGTCGGATCGTGAGCTCTGACCATCCAGGCCCGGCAAAGTGCACCCGCGGGAGACATTGAAAACCACTGCCTCACCTCCGCGGCCACCGGGGGAAAAAAGATACTCCTTGTGGAGCTTGCCCCCACCGCTGCCACCTCCAGTTAGGTGTTTTTAAAAGCCCGGTACTAAACCCCCCCAAACTGGCACCTCGTACATTGTTTGGGGCCCACGACAATTGTTACAAACATTGTTTTAATTGTTTGAAACATTCTTTAAATGTTTCGACAACTGTTTGAAATATTGTTTAAATGTTTCGACAATTGTGTGGAATATTGTTTGAATATTGCGACAATTGTTTCAGACATGGTTTTCGC
>CAJNDV010030691.1:4460-15429 GCA_905221635.1 Symbiodinium sp. CCMP2456 | reverse complement strand
AAACCGGGGCTTCTAAAAACACTCAAACCTCCAGCCTCTGCAATGAGCTGCCAGGATTTGCTTTCTGTCGCCCTCTGCAAGAAACGAGAGCTGGATCCTTCCCCGCCGGCTTCAAAAGGCAAGCCGCCCCGTCCTCCCTTTCCGATCTCTATCCGATAGGCCCAACCTTCCTGCAGCTCCCAAACCTGAGTCGTTCTTGGGGCTTCTTCAGCAGCGCAAAATGTCAGTAAGGTGTCAATGACTCTTAGAACCTTCTACATGCTCAACGAGACCTGGAACGAGGCTCAGCGCTGAAGCTGCGCCACCACCTCCTCCGCAGATCCATGCAGGTGCATGAGCAGAGCTTACATCCTTGGTCAAGGTGTAGCACAAAAGACGCTAAGATACAATATCTAAGAACGACGCAGGGAGGGGGAAAATTTTATCTGAGAACAAAACCTGCCAATGATATCATGCATCAAACGATCCAGCACCTCCACCTCCTCCACCCCACAATTCCAGGAAGATAGTCTCGTTGACGTCGCTTGTCCACTCGAAAGACTCATGGATCTCCGGTGGAGCGCTTGCTTCGTGAGCTTGTGTCAAGTCTCCAGCACATCGGATTGGCGCACCACTCCTGTCTCTAGCCTGGGGATGTGCAAGAGATGGCACGGAAAGACACCTCCTCTCCAAAGACATTTCCAGCAGAAGCTCCTTCGAAAGTAGCAATGCATCAATATCCTCAGCCGCAACAGAACCGCTGGTCCCCATGTCCATATCGTCGGAGAAGCAGGCTTGTACATGGCAAACAGCTGGCGTCACGGGCACACATCTTTCGAAGTAAACTCTCCCCTGTTGGCACTGGGAGGTTGCCTTGGGCTGCTTTGGAGCCGGCTCCTCAAAAGCGAGCTTTTCCAATTCAGTCTCGAGGCTCCCAGTTTTCGACTGCAGCCGTGCGATGTTCGCATCTCGGGCTTCGGTTGGTGCATCCATGCGGTCCAGGACGGAGTCAACGGTCCAGACTCCACAAACAAACAACACTGCAGCGAAAACGAAAAGGAGGCAGTACCGCCCGTGCTTGGACAAAGATCTTGCTTGTGCCTCCTCGTCTGTGATGTACATGTTGAACCCATCCATCAAGTCCATCTCTCTCGACTGCTCCATTTCGACTAGCTACGGAAGTAGCAATGATGCAACGCATGACACCGCATGAGAAGTGTTGCGAGCTGCGGCAATCAACTATCCTTATCAACACCATGTGGTTGCCAACATGCACTGGAACTTGATTCGGGATGAATCTTGGAACGCAGCTCGCGGTCGATCGGCCACGGAAGGCGTCAGCTAACAGAACGTCTCGACTCACCCCATGCCGAAAGCGCGTGAACCCATAAATCTCTCCCACAAGCTGCGGGAGCCTCTGAAGACCTATGGGGTCTCTATCTGTTTGTGGGCAGATGAACTGTTGGCCAGGCACCAGGACAAAGAGATCAATGAGGCCACCAGAAGGTCGGGAATCCATCTTCTGTTTTGCTGGGTCGCTCTTCTACTTTGGGGCTTGCCTGTAAACTCTGAAGACCTTAGAGCCGGAAAAACTGGCCCTAACACCAGGAAAAAAGCATCCCAAAACCCTGAACTCCACAGCCTTTCTGTGCTGTCAGGGAGCTGCCAGCTGCTGCTGGGGGGCCTGAGCAGAGTCTGCGTGCGGGAGCTCGGCTTCCACAAATTAGGCCTGACCAGGGTTTCGGGGGATTTGAGGGTTTGACGTGTTGGGTTTAGGGTCCATAGAGGGTCTGTGGAGGCGTTGAAGACAAAGATCGGCCAATAACTCGCAAGAGCATGAAAGCGTGGAACAGGTATTCAACGACCCGTACTAGCACGACGCAGAGCGGGTGCTCGAAGCTTCCACCCTTCACCCCCCCTTTACGACCGAAGCAATCTCTGCTGATCCTACTGTGCCATCAGTCCACGCGGCGCAGTCTGGTGACCGTTCCTAACTGTCGGGACGAGGTGCCTGCATTCCAGGCGCGGGCGGCTGCCCGGCGAACGAAGACCTCGGAAGAAACGGCCCAGGTCTGCAAGCCTCCAGGCCCAGGACGGTTCACTGCTTCGCCCGCTTCGCTGTTCCAAGTTCGGATCCGAGATGCGCTGCCCGTCCGTCTGGTCTGCATCCACAAGCTTGACCTGCACAACGTTGGGCGTTTTCGTGTCAGATTCCTTGTGTTGGCCTGTGTCGAGGCTTGCAGCAATGCTTCCGAGCCACGAATATGGCACCCAAGCTGCCGTTCTGTTCGTACCTTCTTAGGACGAGCTGGAAGGTATTCATTGGCGGCACAGGACGTAACCATGCCACTCTTGAGGAAAGGTGTTTCAGATCATGTTGCTGCTTTGCTGTGATTCGACATCCTCGAAAACGCGTAGCCAAGGCGCACAAGGAACTGCACTCGTCGTCCCTCTGGATCGTCAGGCAAGTCGGCTTCGGTATGATCGTGCGAAAACCACACCATTCCCGATGTTGGCAAGCCTCCCGACTGAGTCTGTGACAACGGAGAATCAAGCGACAATAGCAGTCAATAGCCATCTGGGGCCGATACAATCGTGTCTGATGTCATCATCCGGCAGTAGCCTGAATGAACATGTCCGCAGCTGAAAGTCCGTCTCAGAAATCCCATCTTAAAATGTCTTAATCGCCCAGGGACCACCCTTCCTCAGTCTCGACCGACCACTTGAAGATGACCCCTGTCCTGTCATGCGGAAACGACAGATTACTACGTTCTTCCGGAATATCATCATTCCATGGAGAGTCTGCCCAGCAAACCCTCCCTGCGGTCCACATCTTCAACGCGGGGGGGGCAACCAAGTGCTTGCGAAATCGGCCGCTCGATGTCCTGGCCGACCACGCTGATTGCTCTACAAGATCAGCGAGTTCAAATCCCTCAGCTCTAGAGCCCTCCAAAACCCGAAGCCGACGGTGCCTGCCCAGCTCCCGTTTCAGGTGGTCCCGCAGTTCTTCGTCCAGGCCCGGCCCCTTGGCCTCATCCGCCTGGTGCCCAGGTGGGTGCACACGGAATTTGAGGTAGAAGAGCTTAGGGTTCAGCAGTTCAAGGAACCACGATGCTCCAAGAACACAAGCGGTGTCACAAGAACGAAAAGCAATGACCAGAAAGATGCCGCTGATGTGAGGAGGAGAAGGCTCACGAAGAGTCTTTCGTGGCTGCCGTCTTGTGACAATGGGCCTCCGAAAGGGACTCACTGTTGGTGATTCGTCTGCGAAGATGTACGGAGGAGGCGATGGGATTATGGATGTAGGAGCAGGGAAGGCAACCAGTCAAACTGCTGAGAGGCTGAGAGATCATGTCACTAGCAAAGCTGCTCCCCCGGCAGCGTCAAGCGCATCCGACTTCCTGAGGAGGAGCGGTGGTGGGGCTGAGGATCCGGGGGGGTTAACCGGCTTACAGAGTGGATTTCCAGCTGCGTGGAGTCTGTTCTCGAAGTTTCCTGAATGAACTGGAAGCGCAACTGACTGCCAGGACCCGTTCCGCAGCATGGCAGGGTAGAATTCAAGAATCCGCAACGAGAAGGTGTTCCATGCACCCTGAAGCTGACCTGAAACCCCAAGCCCCGCGAAGAGGTTGGTGCGAAGTCGACTCATGTCGCGGCAGGCCACCATGTAACCGGGTTTAAGGGTTCTCGGACCAGACTTTGCAACGCAGCGGTCAACAACCTCCACCGCCGTGTCAGCTTATCTTTTCTGGCACGCTTTTAATCTGGACTGTGTGAAGGGACTTAATCAAGCAGCATGGCTACGACTTGCGGCCAGGCGTGAGAAGTAAGCTTCCGAACCGCCCCTATGCACTTTCTTAAACGTGACACGAGAACTGGAGCTTAGGCTCGCATCTTCCTCCATGTCCGCCTTGACTTCGTCCGACCTCGAACCAAAAGGGCAGAACAAATCTCCGAAACCGCAGCCAAAAGAGAAAGCGCCGAACCTAGAAGTGATCAGACATCGGCAAATGCAGTGCAAGGCACTCGACGTCCGCAGGGAATACTTCAGCCCTGGGACAATGATTCGTCTCTTTCGTCTAATTGAGCCGCCCAATATTGTCTATGCAATGCCAACGCACACGATACTGCGTGACAGCCCCGCTAGCTCACTAACTTGTCTTGCGCAGCTTGCCGCGGCTTGTCTCCGACACAATCAACAGGTAGCGCAGCATCCGTGTCAACGCGCTTCTACGAGTTTGATTGTGCACCCACACCGTCTTGATCGATGCCTGTAAGGCAGCCTCCACAGAACAACATAGTATGCACAGCCTGCACTCTTCCCCTTCTACTTTGGTTGCCTGTTCGGAACTTGGCATAGTTTGTTTTGCGTTGCCGCTTTCGGGCGCAGAGAAGCAGGCCCTCAGGCAGATGTCTGTTTGCATCAGTAACAGCCCTTTTCAACCGGCGGCCCATTTGCCAATCGGAAGGCTCCAGAGGTATCGCCAACTATGTAGGCTCAATCTAGCTTGGATTCCAGAGCATGTGTACCCTGGGAGGTCAGGGAAAGCGAGTATCATAAGTTATTTCGCCGTATGGTTTAATGTGGCACGGTACAATGTGATAGACTAGCATGCATTGCAGCGAAAGTCACCCATGCAATTCATCATCATTGATCATAGACAAAGCACGATCCGCACGAAAATGAAAAGACTAATCAGCAGCAACTGAACCAATGCAAATACATTAGCATCAACTCTATCGAGACTCTGCTCGTTGGCCTTGCCCGCCCTGCACATTCTCGCAACAGAATCTCCAAGACCCAATCCCAAACCCTACGTTGCACCTCAAGACCCCTAAACCGCAAACCCACAACCTTGATTCTCGAAAGGGCGATTGAGGAAACTCGCCGATGCCTCCCATCCGCAACGCAGGCGCGCTCCGCTGCAAGCATCCTTGAAAGAGTGTGCAGGCTCAACTAAATCCTCCTCAACCGCAACCTAGACCGCAAAACTCCTAAACCCTTAATCCCAGACCCTTAAACCCCAAGCCTTAGATCCAAACCCTAGAGTGGGCGAGTTTTGAGTGTAAAGCTTCAAGGTCTTCTCAATCGCGCTCACGGCTCCGGGCCATTCCAAGTTTCAGCTTTAACCTGCAAGAGCATCTCAAGCCTGAGAGCATGCTCGACGTGGATTGGGTTTGTTGGAAAGGACCCTTCGGAAGATTTTGCAGCTTTGTTGAAAAAGCCGCAGCCCCACGTTCTACTGGAGAAGGACTCCAGAACATAATCCTGTCAATTGCAAGATGGATCAACTGCTCATCCGTCAGATTCGTCGCTCAGACTTCAATTTCTCAACGACGAATGATTCGTGTTGCCGTTTACATGCATGGCTATCGAATTTCGCACGTCTTCCCACATCTTTTCGCCAGGGCATGGATCTTTGTATGTGGAGGAGAAGCTGCACATCATCATGTTTCGAAGCTGCACGACTGCACGACCGGCTGCAATGTCCTTCGATTGAAGCTGGCCGGTGGACACAGAAGATCATGGACCGACGACACTTCGCAGAATGCCTGAACCGCCGAAAGCATCTCATTGCTGCTGCACATTCACGGCAAGATTCTTTGCAGTCTCGGGAAGCTCATGCGTACCCGTGGCGGAGGTCCTGCATCGGGAAGTATGGCCAATTCCCAGTCGTGCGCATTGTGTTTCATGCTGTTCGTTGCCGCCTATGTAATTTCCCTGAGTCCCTTTTCGCTTGGGATGCTGGTCTTCCGGCTTCGTGCTGGAAACTTATTCGTGCCGCCTATTTATGATGTTGCTGTCGCCTTGTGTGCTTCCCTGGCTTCTGCTGTGTCTGCTGCTCAAGAGTGACTCGGGAGTAGCTTCGTCTTAACTATGTTCGCACTACAGCAAGCTTAATGTGCCCTTGGGGAAGTTAAAGGCAATCTCCATCCCTGCAGCCCGACTCTTCGGAAGAGCTGATCAAAACACGCAATGCTTGGGCTTGCGGTGTTCTTTGGATGATATACCCCCAGCTTCATATCCCCGAACCCCACCGTTCCATGCAACGGGTTGGGCACTACCATCCCAGATCCAAATCCACCAATGCAGCTCATGCTCGTGTTGAAGCGTAAGTGCTTGTGCCACTCTGTCAGATTGTCCCACTCTGTCCAGACCCTCCATGCTCCTGGTGTGGCCGTTCGCAGTTCTGCTCAGCACGCGCGGCGGGACAGTTTGCGGCTTCCGCCGCAGAGGTGCTCGCCCGTCCTCCACATTGCGACGAAAAAGTGAAGCTCCGCAAGCACAATGCCGAAGTCCTAATGTGAAACCGTCAGGTAGATGCTCTCAACCCACGAATCTGCAAGCACGTGTCAGCAATACACTCTGCGAGGTGGAACAGTCGCAGGAACACTGTCTGATGTTGCTTTCGAAGGCTGATACATGGCAACTGACATCGCATCATCAAAAGGGGCATCGGCACGAGTATAACTTTTGAAGATCTTGCTGCCGAGGGTTGCAGCGCTCGGGGCAAAGAGCAGTTCTCTGGCTCCTCTCGGCTCCGGCTTCTGCTTCGCGTCCTCGCCACTGGCACACCGAGCGTGCCACAGCGAAGGCAGTCATCCTCCTGAACAGAGCAACTGACTGTGCTTAGCAAGGCGTGTTCATGATGACTGACGATGGTTGCTGGAAGGTGTTGATGATAACAGATAACGACAACAGCACTGCCAGTCAACGTAACAGCTAGCTAGAAATACGAACTACGTACAATCACGAGGGTAATCTGCGTCACCACCACAATTCCCCGTCATCATCTGCAGCAACTAGCAGCCGCAGCGGCAGCACCAACAGCGCCATGCTCATCATCCTCATCATCAGCATCATTGGGCTGGACAGACTGAAAAGACGGCACACATCTGCGTCCAATTAACAAAAAATGCGAAGATGGCAGGTGACTGACATAAACCTCAAGTCACCAATCCTGGGCCCCTGAAGTCTAAGCGTAGCCAGACTGCGTACCGTCTCGGGTGCGTACTTACGCCTTACGCTTTAAGTTTACGTTATGGTTGGGAAAGCAGTCAGCCCCACACCCTAAGGCATTGCGTCCGGATCAATCAGCAAGGTGAAGGTGACGCGCGTGCCGATGGGAGGCGAGGAGCGAATCTGCAGGTCCTCCATGCTGTGAACTTTGGCCGCGCTTAGTGCTCGTTGGTCAGGGCTTGGGGAATTTAGGGTCATGTTTAGGGTTTATAATACGGCTGTGGGATATCGGCGTTTAGAGGTTTAGAGTTTAGGATGTACTAAGGCTGAAAGATCGAGGGCAACAAATTTCGGCGCATTCAACATCAGGGTGCAGTCCGCCGCGCCAAAGAACGCCTTGTCTTGGTCGAGATACGGCTGCTCCAGAGTGACACACCTGGCAACTAGACAAACAAATCACAGACCCAGCTGCAGCCCAACAAAACAGCTAATGGTTATCGACAAGCTCACGGCACTCATAGAATCTTAGAACCCATCCGAGCAATTATAGATGTCTAGGACAGATACCGCATATCCACCGGCAATTGAACATCCTGACGCAAGACAGTCTCACAAAAAAACACTGCGGGCTGCCCGGAACGATCGTCGTTGATCTCATCGATACGGCCGCTGTGGCGCTGCGCTTCCTTTTCTGGATCGAACTGATGTTTCGCTCTACTCTGTGGACTTGGATCGTGACAGCTGACCAACTCGAGGTCAGCAATAATCCGAGGATCTCAGACAGGCGGTCGAAATCATGCGCGACACACAGACACCCACCATCTTGACAGTTCGAACCTGAAAGAGCTGTGCTTGAGTCTGCTAACAACATCTGCGTTCACACCAATGTCCGCACCTTCGAGCCTGAACCGTGACCCTTCTAGACGTTTCACTTGAGAATGGAAACTGTCAAGGCTAGTTGCTAGTTGAATGGGCCCTCTGTAGCCCTATCCTTTCTTGCTGATATACCCAAAATTACTCAGATGTGGCTCCTACTACTGGCAAAAACAAACATCTGAAGTTGTCAACAACGAACTGATGGGAGGCCTCTTTGACGGTCCGATCTGGCAGCGGTCTTGGCAGTGGCATCGCAGCAGCCGGTCAGGCCATGAATGCCAAAATAGGAGAAACTCAGGGCTGAGTGCTTCAAAGGCTTTCGCCCCGGGCTGTGGACTCCAAGCTGATCCAGGTCTCTGCCCTGGGCTTCTTGCATACCAAAGCCCCGATGGTCAGATATATAAACTTGTCAAAGTCTTAGACAGATGGCGATTGCTCGGGTGTCCTTGTGGACCACCACCCTGCCCTTTGCAAAAGCGGAGTCACTGCCGAAGCAAAAAATATTGATTTTTTGCTTCGCACCACGCTTCTTCGTGCTTCGAGCCAGGGCGATGGCACGCAAGGCTTCAGCGTTGAGTTATGTTATGTGGATGCAGTGCTGAAGGATTGTCGACGGCTTGCTGAAAGTTCAAATTCCGTTTTGTGGGATTGAACTCGAAAGACCCCGAACTCAAGAGCATAAAGATAGTCTAATGATACAGGACGGTCAAACCACTTTGCCACAGCCGAAGAGCCTTCAGCAGTCGCGCCAGCCAGGGTATGTACCGTAACGGCTGTAGCCAAACCAAGGGCACCTGGACAGCTCACACCGCAGAAAACTCTGTCTCCAAAAGCTTGCAGGTTTTCGGATGGTTTTCGGCCTGCTGTAGTTGCTAGGGAGCTTCTCAGCTCAGCCTCGGGCTTAGGTCATGGTGGGCCTAGCCCTGTCTTGATGAGAGCTGTCTTGGGAGGACGGGTCTACCTGCAGACACATCATATTTCTGACTGTACTTGTTGCAGTCATAATGCGGGCAAACGCTTATCTGACATCCTGAGGCTTCTGCCTCTAAGCACACGAGCCGCATTTCCCCAACCAGCGCAGTATCGTCAGGAGAAGAAAATGGGCAGACAATGTGGCCCTGGAGCAGGCGACATCCAAGAAGACGGCATGAAACCCTGACCAGAAGTCATGCGAGAAGCGGCGCTAAAAGCAGTGAACCCCTGGGTACAGTAGTACATCAGCACCAGAGCCTCCAAATCAGGCTTCAACCATGACACCTCTGGCTTCACCGGGGCCCCAAACGTTGAGTGGCCCGGAGGGAGGCTGAAGCGGTGGCTCAGGCTCCTCGAGTCTTGGCGTAGGACTTGGGCTGAGAAGGAAGCATCTTCTGTTTCGGCAGAACCTGAAACCCCAAGCACCCGGGTTGATCTCTGAGGCTTTGTCGGCATCGCAGATCTCTTGCATAAAGACATGACACCATTGCCCGGAAACAGCTCGAAGTCTTGTTCGACCAACAAATGGTTCCATATCCCTAACCCTAAACCCTAAACCCTTTGTACAGATCGAAACTTCGCTCACAATGATCTTATGCGGCTCGAGCATGGCTGGCCTGACCACGCTTGCGTGGAGGTGCCTGCCTGAGCACCGGCAGCGGCAGCAGGAGGGATACTCTTAAAAGGGCACCAGCAGCAAGAATCATGAGCATCCGAACGGAGTCTTGACCAAGAGAAGACCAATCGAGAGCATCAGAAGCAGGAGCGAGCATCAGGAGCATCAGAAGAGAAACTTTTGACCAATGCGGCGGCAGGAGCGAGCATCAAGAGGGGAACTTTTGACCAACGCGGCAGCGGGAGCGAGCATCAAAGGGAAAATCGTGATCAACGCTGCAGCAGCAGCGAGCGTCATGAGCATCCAAGGCAATTTCTGGATTAACCTTGCAGCGGGGGCGAGCATCATGAGCATCAAAGGGAATCTCTGGACCAACCCGGCAGCGGGGGCGAGCATCATGAGCACCAGAATTCTGGACCAGCAACAAACCAATAGGAAGCATCATGAGCATCCGAAAATTTACCACCACAGCAGCGGGCATGCGCATCAGAAGCGAGACTGGTGACCAATCGAGAGCAGTATGAGCATCAGCAGGAAAACTTTTGAGCAGCAGGGTAGCCCTGTCAAGCCTCGTGAGCATCGGGAGACTCTTGACCAACAGAAGAAAAATCGAGAGCATCATGAGCATCAGAAGAGAAGCTCGTGAGCAACTGAGAGCGTCATGAGCTTCATAAAGAAGACTGTTGACCAACGGAGCAGCTAGACACAAAACAAACTTTTTATCGACGGGGGAACAGCATCAGAAGCGAGCCCGATGACCACCATAAGAGCAGTCGAGAGCATCATGAGCATAAGAAGTAAGCTTGTGACCACCGAAAGACCAATAGAGAGCACCATGAGCATCAGAAGCAAGGCTTTTGACCAACGGAAGACCAAAAAGAGCATCAATAGCATCAGAAGGAAGGCTTTTGCACAACAAGAAGCCCCAAAGAGCATCATGAACAGCAGATGGAAAGCTCCTGAGCAACAACAGACCAACACAAAGCATCCTGAGCATCAGAAGGGAAACGTTTGAGCAACAAAAGACCAGTACAAAGCATCATGAACATCAGACTGGAAGCGTTGGAGCAACCAATAAACCAATAGAGAGAGCATCATGAGCATCAGAACGGAGGCTCTTGAGCAACAAGAACCTAAAACAGCGCATCATAAGCATCAGAAAGCAACAACAAACCAACAGAGAGCATCATCAACATCAGAAGGGAGGTTTTTTTACCATTAGCAAGACCAACACGGAGCATCATGAGCATCAGAAGCGATGCTTTTGACCTTCAAAAGACTACAAGGCAGCATCATGAACATCAAAAGCAACAACAAAAAACAGTACAACCCATCATGATCATAAGTAAAACGTTTGTCCAACAAAAAGAAGAAAAACAAGAGCATCATGAGCATCAGAAGGGAAACGAACCAATAGAAAGCATCAAGAGCATCAGAAAGGAGGCTTTTGACCAACGGAAGACCAACAGAGCGCACTATGAGCATCAAACGCGACATGTTGGGTACCCAACAAAGAACCAAAACAGAGCATCATGAGCATCAGAACGGAGGCGATTGACCTTCAA
>CAJNDV010030680.1:28784-53954 GCA_905221635.1 Symbiodinium sp. CCMP2456 | reverse complement strand
TAATAATAGTAGTAGCAGTAGTAGCAGGGGTTTTCGCAGTAGTAGTAGTAGTAGTAGTAGCAGTAGTACTAGCAGTCGTCGTCGTAGTAGCAGTAGTAGTTGCCGTAGTAGAAGAAAAAGAAGTAGTACAAGTAGTAGAACTAGCAGTAGTAGTGGTAGTAGTAGTAGTAGTAGTAGTAGTAGCAGTAGTAGTAGTAGTAGTACTTGTAGCAGTAGTACTACTACTAGTACTCACTCATTCACTCGCATTATTCACATGAGAGCTGCATGGCCTATTGCCACCCATCCAGACTTCGCCGCTCCTAAAGAGCCTACAAGCACTAAGCCGCAAAACTGTTTGTACGCAAAAGCAAAATGCTTGCCCAAACTTGACTTCTACTGCTACGACTATGAAGTCGGACGAAAGACAAGGATGTAAGCATTGCGAAGCAAAACAGAAGCATCACTACTCTTAGGGGGCCTGGCAACAACACCGTCGTCCGACCACCACATTCTTCCGGAGTCTTCAGCTAAGAGAGCCCTGTAGTGCCCACGAGCAGTAGTATAGTCGTCGTCGTCGTAGTAGTAGTAGTAGCAGCAGCAGCAGGAGTAGTAGTAGTAGTAGTAGCAGCAGCAGGAGGAGGAGGAGGAGGAGAAGTAGTAGTAATAGTAGTAGTAGCCGCAGTAGCAGTAGCAGTAGCAGTAGCAGCAGCAGCAGCAGCAGCAGCAGTAGTAGTCGTAGCGGTCGTTGCAGTAGTAGCAGTAACAACATCCGCATCAGTGGAGTACTGCGAGTACTACAATTGCTAGTGCTACGGCTACTGCTAGTGCTACTGCCATTGCTACCGGTACTACTATTATGATGTCTTCTACTGTTACTACTACTACTACTACTACTACTACTACTACTGCTAAGGGCGGCAACATGACTGGTCATCTCGGTCATCTTGCGTTGGGCACTGGCCGGCGGGGGGTGTGTCAGTTTGGTGATCTTGGTAATCTTGGCGACTTGCATCACTTGGGGAGAGGCAAGATGATCGTTCATCTTGATAATCTTGGTCATCTAGGCAATCTTGCTTCCCCGCCCGTCGACCAAGATGACCGGTCATCTTGACCCCCCCAAGTGGTGCAAGCTCACCTACCAAAAGCAAGATTACCAAGATGACCAGCACAAGTCAGCGGATCCATTTTGCCGGCACAATGTAGCGATACGACGACGACTACGACTAGTTTTTGGTCTGTTCTTCTGGGCTGCTTGAGTTGCTCAAGCCAAAACTGCTGGTATTTACCGCATTCGTGTTTCTGGTGTTTTACTTTGATGTTTGTAGCGGTCTTTATTTTCATGTCGACAAGGCAGCAATTAGACTGTCGTGCCAAAGTGCGTTTCACAATGGAGCTTCAGGGGCAGAGCACGCATGGCTAAAGCCCAATGACGCCCATGGTGTAATGCGTTTCGGGCGACGAGCATCCATGACAACCATGATGACTTGAATGGTCTAGCATGTCTGGGGAGGCCAGTACGGTTCGGGGTTTGGGACCTGCTGGCCTTGCCCGCCAAACGCGGGTTAGCAGGCAATACATCACGATATCTCACGATTGCATCGGGAATGCCTCTCATGCCATGCCCCAGAATGGCCCACACGCCACGTTTTTGGACTGGTCAGTGGACTTGGGTTCCTCAGGTTCTTCGGGTAAAGCGCTTTGGGCGGGGAATGAAAACGTTCTTTTGCAAACACCACCTCACGATCATGACTCTGCTGAGGTATGATGAGGATGCTCATCATGATCTATGCACTGATGATGGTGATGATGATGATGCTGATGATGATGATGACGTGAAAATACCGATGAGGATCACTGCGATGCTGACGAAAACGATGAACACTTCGATGATTCTGCGACTGGCGTCGCACCAGAGGGGGAGACGGGTACTAGAAGCAGAAGTAGTGATCATCATCATGTTCATCAGCAGCGCTCGAAGAAACTGTTATTTGTGGCACGGCTTGGCTGGCTAATTCTCTTCCGTATATCATCTTGCAGAACCCTTGGCGAGGACAACACCGCGATTTTGTGCATGCCTAAGCACATCTCGCATCACACAGGAGCTTCGCTTGCAATCTCTTCCGAAAGGTTGACCAAATTGAGCCGACGAGATTTCCACCTAGCCGAGATAAGCTTTGAGGCTGAACATGTATGTGTGTGTGCCTCGGACATCGCTTCCTATCAAGTGACAACTTCTGACACTGAGCGATTTCCTAGCTGCTGCTATGACTACCGTACCAGATCCCCCGTTTGCGAAGTACTGCCGCAGCATCAGCACTGTCAGGCAATGCCATTTCGAGCAAGCTTTTTCGTCGTGCCAGATGTGTTAGTCCGGTCGGCTTCTCAACAGGCATGGCCACATTCTGGGCCAAGGAAGATGTTGTGGAGACATGGCAAGCACTGCCGCGGTCTTCGCAGGAGCCAGCCGGTTGCACCGTTTTGGGGCGGGGTCTCTACTGTCACTGTGCTAGGCCTGCAAAGAGGAAATAATTGCGCGCAGCTCCGAAACCTCCGGGTGCATAGCTCCGAAGAGCTTCTCACGCAAAGCCAGTTCACCTGGTAGGGAATCCGAGGACCATGGAGTTTTTGGACATGAACAAAATCATTTCTCTGGCTTGCTTGAGCCGAGAGGCGGGTATAGAGGTTCAGGGCGGCAGAAAACTCGCCCAGCCGTTCTCTGAGATTTGCCGTTGCACCCAAAACATCCGCCAGCTCCATATCTTCCGATCGTAATTGCTCGTGGATGTCCAGCGCCCGGTCATACAACCTCAGCGACTCTTCGACGTGGCCGAGTGAGTCCTTTCGTCCCGCGAGGTTGTAAAGGATCTTGGCAATATGAGGATGGATGGGACCGAAGACCTTCTCCCAGATGGACAGTGACCGGCAGGCGTATGCCAATGCCTCCTCCATCACCGCTTGTTGCCTGCTGGGCTCCTCCTCGATCTGACCCACGCGATCTTTCAAATTGGCAATGCTGTCGAGCGTCATTGCAACGTAGAAGTGGCTTGGTCCGAGCACCTCTGCAACGGCACTATCCTATCGGCTTTTCGGGGTCATTGGAAGAAGCATCCAGGTTTCAGCGCCGCTTTTGTAGCCAGGTGGGAGGTTTCGGGTGATGCGGGTGCATTCCACTTCCTGCTCTTAGGCTCCACGACAAAAGCCTCAAAGGCCAGAACCCGAAAATTGCCGAAGACAAGTTGAGTCTGGATCCTGTATCTCGGATCTTAATATTATCCTGCACCGAGAATTTGTATCCATGTGATTCCATGTGGATACACTTTAAGTGCACGTCAAGCCGATGGAGGAGCAATGGGAGGATACACAGGTCAACGCGGCAGAATCCAGACCGGAATCTGCTTGCCCCTTCGCGCCTTCTCCCGGATGGCAAGAGCTCTGCCATAAACGTCCAGAGCCTCTTCGACTTGGCCTTGTGTCTCCTGCTGGTGACTACATCAGGTGCATGCCAGCTTCAACAAAACTGTCCTTCAAAGCAGCAATAGCATGCAGAGCAGCCGCCACGTCTGCGTGCTGTGGTCCGTGAAGCTGCTCTAGAATGGCCTCGAGAACAGGCTGTCCAGCTTGGCTGATGCAGGGCTTGTCATACCAAGTCCGTCACCAAAGCCCTGTACCGAAGGTTTACCGCATCCTCACCAAGTGCAAACTTAGATGTGCCAGCTCATGCCCGGCTTTTTCATGACGTGCAGACGCTGGTGTGTGACATTTGCACTCGTCTAGCAGTCCTCCAGATCGCCTCATGTTTGCAGGTGCAGTCACATGCCGTCTCATACACCGATTCGACACAGTCAGCTGCCTCTGCCCGCTCTGAGCTTTGCGATCTCGCTCAAGGTAGCGGCTTCCTAGGAGTCTCAGCATGCGTTTTTCTCATGAACTCTTACTCAGCTGCTTGCTGTTGTGCGGAGCAGGAGTCTTGCAGCGGTGCCAGAGATCCAGGTAAGGCCCACGAAGGCCACTCTCCTACTCGGCATCTGTCTCAGATAGATAGAGCTTTCGGCAAGACAACGTAACACAGGCCTCGGGCAGCGCCACTTTCAGCACTCAAGAAGTGCCGCAGAATCAAGTCTCTGTAGGCCAGCGTCCCATCACCTTGGCAAGGCTCTGTCTGCCATGCTCGCGAGAGGACGCGGCTACCCGCTACCTGCTACGTTGGCGGTAGGCCCGAGACCATCAACACCGGCATTGAAAAGCATTTCCTGTCGCAAGCACGCCAATTGGTCCTTTGAAGCTTCAGTCAACTGACCATAACTGAGCTGGCAGCAAACTACCTGCCTCGAGTTCTTCGGCTGAGAAGGGGTTACCTGGCACAAAAGTCAAGCGCAAATGCATAGCCCCTTGACCAGACTGGCTTCTTGTCCAAAACTTGGGCAACGCATCTAAGGCTCTTGCACCCATTCTATAACAAGCAGAAAGGTGCGTTTCCATTCATGCATCAGGTTGTGAAACTCCTAAAATCTCAGTAGGTGGCCCTCGCAAACATTTACCTTTTGTTGCCGTGTACAGTCCTCGTGATTGACAGGAGTCACGTTGTAGCGTGCATGTGTTTTCCATATTTGAGCATGATGGTTGCTCGGCTTTGTTTTGAGGAGTTGTTCATTTTGAAGGGCTGAACCGGAGGTAGTGATGTCTTTGACCAAGGACTAAAATGATTGCGGCTTTTCCTCGCACGAAGCTGCAAAGAAGGGATTCAAGTCGTTTCCTCTACCGGAAAAAAAGCCAAGCAGGAGAAGTGGAGGCTGCACTCCCGCGCCACATTTCTCGTTTCTTCCGCGCATACCCTGCGAACGAAGTACCAGCAGGAGGAATAGTACCCTAGCAAAGGCCTCGTGGAGATACTTAGTAATTGTACGACTGTACGTATGTCACCGCGCGAGACAGATTTCACGTCGCGACCAGCAGCTTTTGTTGCAACCTGGGGTGTGGTGAAACCCGGCCCCTTGCAATGAGGCGAAACAGCATGATCATCAAGTCACGTAAACCCCATCAGCGCGAGACGAAGATCAAACACGCTCCACCCGACATGGAAGAATTCGAATCTCTGTTGCGAAATCGGACCAGCTAGGTCATGATGACGACACCGCAAAGAAAGGCTTCGGTCAGCACGAAGTTGATCTTCATCTCGACTCAAGCGGCCCTCTGGCTATCCGCTGTTTCGCAAGATATCCATCTCTGCTGAGCTGATGCCAACCGAATTAGACGAAGTGTCTGCAGTAGCGGCTCCACAGATCCTGTTTACCGAGTCCATGCGGAGACGTGGCAAGGTTGCAAAACCTCCGAGGGCGAAACAGAGTAATTACGTTGCAACATGTCAGAGCCAAATTGAATTCGCCACTTCTGCCAGTGATCTTCTCGCCCATTTCTGTGGGTGACTAAACCTTTGCTCAGCCTGGGCCGGCGGTGGGACCAGGCTTGCAACACGCGGCACACCCTCCACTTCCTCTCTAGCCTAACACGACTTGCGTGGTGTTCACGAAAATCTCACCGTGTTCACGTCTCGTCTGGCGTGCGATCTGGGCGATCTCCCCCAAAATCTTCCAGCACAACATCGGGTCGACGGGGGATATTTTCAGAGCAGGACCAGTTGCTTCGTACAACAGGAAGGCGGCAGAACCGACTCGGAACCGCACGGGAACCGACTGCACACGAACCAGGGAAACTGAACCAGAGAAAGGTTCCTTCGTTCACCTGTATCGCGTGCCATTGTGCCTCAAGCCATCTGTGCCTACAGCCCTTCTGTCTCCTACCACCTTTTGCCTCCAGGCACCTGCCTGTCCTACTCACGCAAGAGCGGGCAACTTTCCCCGCTGTGGGTAGCAGTATGCGCACTCCGCCGTGCCAACGAGGGCGGACGGGACGGAAAGCATTTCGCTACGCATTTTACGAGCAGCGCTTTGCGGTACCAGCCTGCCATGCTCATGATCTGCGCCAGCTTCTCCACAGACATCCGACCATTCCCGTGGGTATCGAAGGCCTGGACAAGAAGCCAGTGCAGAACAGCAGCAGCAATAGTGAATACTGGCTGCGCCTGGAAGCTGAGGAGAAGCTCTTGTGCCTGATCTTGTGCCAACCATTTCGAAAGAGCTTCCTCGTACAGCCATCTATGGCTATCCCACCGTCCGTCAGTGCAGAGCTTTATGTGCATTGCTCTGGACAGTCCTCCATCAATCTTGCAAACGCCGGTCTATCAAGCGTGGAGTCAAAGCAGCCGCCTTTGCAGAGCTGACTGACCTCAGTTAGCTCCAGGCAAATATTCGCAATAGAAGCGGTTGCAGTCTATCTCTCTCTATCTATACCGATATATATATATATGTTGTTTTAACTTATGGGCTAGTGTACAGCGCAGACAAGTGAAGACATTCACCGGTTGCTGCCCGAGAGCATCTTCCTCGGTTGGATTCATTCCGAGCAAGCGCATGGCAGCTGGCAGCTGTGCGGTGCTTAGGTGGTCATCATTTCCTCGAAGCTCGTCGAAGACAGCTTGGATTGTTGCCTCGAGTTGCAAACGCTGCTTCCGAACAGAATGGCGCAGACTCTGCTCTTGTAAGGTCAGCGATGGTCAGCAACCGATCTTCCGAGATAGGCCCCAGAAAATGCGTCAGAGCGACAAGCGAGTCGATCTGCTCTTTCATGGCGCTTCCAGCCGCAGTCACTGCTCACAGCAAGCATCCTTGACGCAGCGTGCGCCAAGTGCCGTAAATCCGATCGGCATGGCTCAGGGAGTTGCCATGACCGCGGGGCCGCTGGTGCTTGGACGAAATCTTGGATGCCGAGGACAGTCTGGCGGCTAAACCATTATCCCACAGTGCTCCTGATAGCAAGGTGCAGGCGTTTCACGCCGTCTGTCTTCAGAAGCAGAGAACTCATGTACTCACTCCGCAAACCCTGCACAGACTCCCTCGACTGCAAGGCTTGGAGTATGCTGGACGCAGCTTTGAGCAGCAGGTCTGATTAAAACTTGCGGCGTGGGGCGCGAGGTGTTCAAAAACCCCAAGCCAGATCGTCAAATGACCAAGGAAGAGCCGCAGACCACAAAGGCGAAGGGCAAATGCGAGAATGACAGCAAATGAATTCTCAGGCAAGCAATTTGCAGGGACCGTAGAAGAAGAGCATCCAAACAGCCAGCAGCACATTTTGAGAGCTGATCGCTCAAGTCTGTGGCAGGCCACCTTCGTAGCTCTCGACTACTGCAGATCTGTTGCTGCCTCATCGAGATCACGACATGGCTCAGCTAACCTAGCTACTGCCGCATAGAAAGTCACCCATCCTGCAGCACGGGTGGATGCCACAACCAGCCAAAGCGTTCCCTCTCGCATTCAACTCCCTACATGGCAGGGTGCGGTAGTAAGACAAGACATTCGGGACCTGTGCACTCCTCAGTTCTACGGGAACAGTTCAACAATCCAATCGACAAAACAAGAGAAGCGAACCCATGTGACCATGAGGTGCTCGCTGTTGCTCAAGTGGAGCCTGGTTGATCATCACAGAGGCTGCTGCATGGAGCCTGCTTATGACATCAGTCGAAGTCCCAAGTGCGCCCTCATCTCTGCGGGGCTGTGCCCGTGAACCGTGTGAGGCAGGCGCGTGCGTGCAAGCAAGCAAACAAGCAAACCCCTATCCAACTGCTACCGTTCCTACCTCTACCACTCCGACTTCAACTCCGACTGTGACTTCGATAGCGACGACTACTGCTACTGCTGCCGCTGCTACCACCACAACCAAGAGTAACTGTTTGTGGGACCAACAAGCTAATCCCTCTCAATCATGAACTTGAGGCAGAGCAGGAGATACCGGCATTTGCACGTACGTCCTTTCTCCTGTACAGGTAGATGTAGCCTGCAGGCATTGCAAATGACATGTCTGCCGCGTCTGCCAGATACCGAAACTGGAAGAGCTCCGCACCCAGATCAAGAGGTGGAGCTTCAGACTGCGCGACCTGCGATGAGAGTCTCTGGGGCGACTTTCTCAAAACGACAAGTGAGCAACCTTGCTGTCATCAAAGATGACCCAGGAAGCACCTTCTCCCCGGCGCCTTGCAGGAAAAATGAAGCGGCCAACAGCACCAGCAATGCCACTGACGCCGAGGTTCATGTGGCAAACGTAGTGCCCATGCGAGGTATGCTTTCCGATGTGCGACACGAAGCCGACCAGTGTGTACCTGAGACAAAAGGCTTTTAGCAAGGAATGCGGTGGCACTGGTGCGCGATTGAAGCTGGCACTCCCCGACGCCGTCGTCATAATCCTTTGGTAGTGCCTTGCAGATCTAGCCATCGAGACAGCACAGGCAAAAGGATGAGCTTTTAAGTTTAGGGCACTTGCACCACCGGACTGGCCACCCAGGGAGGCGACAGCTCCATCCAAGTCGTCCGAGTGGGAAAACAACCTCAAACGTTCGAGGAGCTTTGGCGTGGCGAATGGTTCAGGGGCCCGAGTCTCGAACCAGTCTGCAGCTCTCTCCGCACTGTTCATGCACCTCACCAGAGTGACTTAGAGTGACTGTAGAGTGAATAGAGTCTTTGATCAGATCCGGCAGCTTGAGCCCGGCAGTCTGAGATGCGCACGACTTGAGCGCAGCTTGCACGTGACTCTGGGCAAAGCCCATCGAGCACAGCATGGAAACTGCTTCCGGGTCTGGCCTTGGAGCAATCACAAATGCCAGCCTCACAGATCCAAACCCGCGGACCATAGCCAGTGCTGCCAATCCTGAACAGAAAAGCTGTAGTGGCAGACGCATCGCCGCCAGATTCGGCTGCCCCACCAGCTCCTGCGGACTTATTGGCATGAGGGTTCCGCCGTAAGGATGGAGAAATTCAGTCCTCCTGCTGCACTCAAGGGATCGTTGATGTCGGGGTCAGTGTTGTGCTCGAAAAACCTGCATGCAATGCCATCTCTCACATCGAACCGCGGCTTGAAGTGAGGGGAGTTTCACCATGCGATCGCGGCTTCGGCGCTGGAGTTGCCCACGGCCAGGCTGGCACGCTTGGCCTGGCCACAAAAGAGGAGGGAAGCTCATGACGATCCTAGCGGCCTTAGCGGAAAATGCTAGGTTACTGACAGCATTCTCACCGATGTCCATGGACACCAACGTGGCCTTCGTCAAGCTTCGATGCTGTGGGCTGTGGGCGGAGAGGCAAGCTCTTGGCTGAGAATCAAACGACGATCATGTCGTCTGGTTGAGGCCCAGCCGCCGCCCTTCCGAACGACACAGGCTGAAGGGCGGCAAGAACAGAGGCCCAGGGCTTCCAGCTGGGGAGCATCCGCTTCCTCCGGTACCGGCTCCTCTCCTGCGAGAACCAAAGACAAAGAAAGCAAAAGAAAGCAAAGAAGACTCGAAAGATCTTGAGATGAGTCTGCAAATCAACCTACGGTGCTGGCGTTGTCCTGGCTGAAGGCCCCTGCCACGCAGGTGCTCCAGATTCAATGTCTCTGGCCTGGGACACCCAAGCCAAATAATCAAGTACTGCTACGACACCCGGCATCGGCAGACAGCTGCGAAAAGCAGAGTTGCAAGTTCAACACACCAACAAAGCGAGGCTCACGGCCTGTTACATTGAGTGTTGGAAAATCTTCAATGTTCCCTGGTTGGTACGAGTATTTTGTTTGATATGCACAGCTTCAGCGGCGATTGGCGGCAACACATTGCAAAGGTCGTGCAAGCTCACAGGGCAAAGCATGGCAAAGCCTGAGACCTGAGAACCGGACATGGGCACCTGCTCGGTTAAGGCATGATTCGTACGTCGCAAGGAGGGAGAGAGGGAGCGAGAGAGAGAGAGAGAGAAGGAGCGGGAGAGGGAAAAAAGAGAGGTAGAGGCACAAGAAAGTGGCAACAAAATGTTATCATCGAGAGACGCCATCCTAAGGAGACGATTGCGAGCAGACAGGGGCACAGAAACTTGACGGAAACACGGCGGCAAAGGCAAAGACGACAGCGGTACCGAAAAACCGTGCCTTGCAATCTAGTTTGGCCGGGCACCATTTCTCGTCCACGTAGTACCGCTGAAGTTGCACCAGTAAGTACCTGAGACCAACGGCTTCTCAGTGCTCTGTGACGTGTGCAACGGCCCTTTTGGAACCTGGGCATGCTGGCCAGTCTTGACCTAAAAGCACAGAAAGAGAATTCACAGCCAAACCGAAGTAGCAAAGATCAGCGAATGCCGGCCCCGGCTAACTCTGGCTAGGGCTTCGGCGTCTTGGACGCAGAGCTGCCTCGAAACTGAACGCCATCCTCGGACCGAAGCTGACGCCGTCTGCAGCTCGGGAAAAACGGCATTCAACTGTGCAACTGCGGCTCCTCCGGAGCTCCAAAGCGAGCCAAACAAGACCTGGGAGACAGCTGAGGCCCTCCGAGGCCCTCGATCTGAACACAAGTACCCCCAAGCCCGGTCGTTTAGAATCCGTGAACCCTCACATATACCATGTGGTGATCTTCACCTCAGGCTTGTGCGATAACGGTATCACTGGCTTCGGTTCTTCCGGCTCGCCTTCCGGGGCAGGATCTACAAGGCAAGAACCGTCAGCAAGGCCTATAGCGATTGCGCGCCTTCCGTTTTGGGCTTCTTGGCCTCTTGCTCATCCTTGTCCTTCGCTGCTCTGAAAGCCGTGACCTGCCAAAAGCTTGTGTGCATGCATACACGAATGCTGGGGCTGCAAGCTCGTCTTGTCGCTGTCCCGCTCGGGCTTCCCATTCGTGCGCTGCCATTAACATCGGGGACTGGATCTTGCATGGCAAACGGGGCTGATTCGCCTCTTGAAGGTTTTCGGCATCATCCAGCTTCACCTCATTCGTATCGCAACTAGAAGCAGGCACTGGTGTTCCGGAGGTCAACAATGCAAGCTATGTTACAAAGTCCAGGGTGTCTCCTGATTCTGAGGCGCCCGCTGGAAGTCCAAGCATGTTCTGCTGGACCTTGCTGTACCTGAGCCGAGGAGAAAGTATCCACATGCATGAACGTACGTGCAATGACACGAACAGAAGTCAAGCACGGAGAGCTCGTGCAGCCCGTGTGCTTCACTCTCTTTTGGCCAGAGCTTTCTTGCAGTCTTTCCTCCACCTGGCACAGGAGACCCAAAAGTCCATGTGTCTCTAAGCGGCCGGAAGTCATATCCAACACCCGGCAAGCTTTGCAGCAAACTCGAAAAGGGAGGTGGTGGAGCCTCGATGGCTTTTGAAGGATGCTGGCAAGTCGCTGCAACCGAGCTTAACCAGTTGTTCCCGGAGGCAGCAAGGCCCCTACTGTCTCCGGCCAGCCGCGTTCCCAAAGCACTTCGCTCGAAGCGTGCGATCTGCTCCAAGAAGTACTGCGCGAAGTGGCAGCATTGATCATCAGGCACATGCGAGCCACTCCGAACCTTGCCTGGACGAATTCCGCAGCATCTTGCTGCCTGTAAATTTCCGCACTGCCAGCATATAGCATTCAACCCTGCAGTCTCTGAAAACTTAGCACCAGCGCCTGGCAGTCGAGAATTCCGCATGCCCTCTCCCGATGAGCGAGCGGAACATCTGACAGGCGACCACGGAATCGTTGCAAGTGAGTGCTTAGCATCTCTGCGTTTCAGAGTGCTGCCCGTCGCACTCCTAAACTTTCCAATGCGACTTGCCTGAGGTTGGATAGAGAATCTCGGATCCTCCTCGTCATCACCATCTTTCCTCACGGCTGCATAGCTACCGTCGAACTCATTTATCAGATCTCGTAAACGACGTAAACGTAGCAAGTACTTGAGGGGCAAGCAAAGGTGGTGCATAGCGTGAACCGTTGAGGCCGCTGACTAGCTTGGCCACCTGGCCAAGCGTCTGCAAGCATTGTCGCAACGAGTACAGCCTTTGCACGAAAGAGCCTGGCTGAGCAGGTCATTCTGGACTTCTGCAGGTGCAGATGTTCGGATCTGAGGCGTCAAGTCGCAAGTAACGGCCAGAGCAGCCGAACTTCTCGGCCTTCAGATCCGCGTCCAAGTAGCGCTGCTTCACTTCCGGCAGTGCCTGATCGTGTCCCAGTCGTTGCTAGTCTGGGGTAGTGCGTGGAAACACTCAGGGAGCAACGAGTAGTAGCTGAACCGAAGAGTTCATGTAGCAGGACTGCCTGGCTACGTGGCATGGTTAAGCTACCATATGCCACGTAGGACCTTGCAGGACAAGGATGGGCCCAGCGCACCCAAGATTCTTGAGGCCAACCAAACCTGGCCCTCGGAGGCGCACCTACGGGGACTCAGCGAAGAACTTGTGCTTTTCTCGAGCGCGATGGGTCTGAGCGAATCGCCAGCGGCTTGTCTCCGGATTCGCAGATTTTCGACCAGTCATAGTTCAGATTGAGGTCCACCTCCCAATTCACTCCTCTTCCCGTGCTTTTAACCTGGAAGGTCGTGCACTGAACCTGCATCTCAGCCAGCGTCTTATCAGTCTTCTCCATCCTTAGTCCGCCAAGCATGCTGCCACATGACATGCAAGCCAAGCCTCATGTCATGTGCGCAACCAACGCATGCCGGCGTCCTTAGAGATTCTGGTCTTTTGCTAGCATTTCAACAGAATTAACATACTTACACTCGAACCTACAAGAATTAATTAAATAACTGACTTGTTTTTAAGCTTAAAATTAGCAAGTGCTTGGGTCAAACAATTAGATGAGCAAAAACTGGTCACCCACAATGAGATTATAGTGCCGGTGGTGTCCCCGAAACCAGAGAGCAATGATGAATAGTAAGAAAATCTTCGCCAAGACTTCCTGCCGGAGAGAAAACCCAACAAGAAATTGATAAAACAAAGAAGCTAAAGGAAATCATAAACAAGCCTTCCACACAGAAGACTGAAGCTGTAAAATTGAAGGCAATGTTTGGAAATTGGAATCAGCCTATAGGCTGGCCCGCATACTCGGCGCGGACAGGATGACAGACAAACAGACAGGCAGACGGGCAAGCAGGCAGGCAGCCAGCCAGCCAGACAGACACTGACCAACAGCCAACACCACAACCATCAACACCGCCCGAACCAATTGCCTACTCGGAAAGAGGTAGTTCTGAGACCAGCAGCTTCATGACGTCAATCCCCCAGTGCTCCAAATGCTTGGCCAGCAAAGGGTCCTCTCCAAGCACTCTGATGGCGCTGGCGAAAAGACGACAAGTGCTCTCCGTCTCCTTCACCATCTTGTCTTCGTCGGGAGCATAAGAGTAAACGTCGGCCCCTCGCAAGTGTGACATCAAACAGAAAGGATTTCGCTGACATATCACGCCAGCCTGCCGGCGTGATCGTTCCCAGCTTCACAACCTCGCATTGCAGCTGCTGGAGCTTTACCTTCCACGCTGCCTTCACCGGACACTGCCAGCTGTAGCAAGGTCGCGGCAAGGGGGTAAAAGTTGCCCTTCGCGTGCTCCTGTCACTTCTGAAGCTGCAGGCATCTGAAACCAAGCAAGTTTAGCGGCTTCTTTGCACAAAGCGTTTGCGCCATGAAGGTCTGCTTTGTTCTCTATGTTGTTGGGGACCCTGGACGCTCGCAATGCGCTGTCAGACTCCCACAGCGCGTTGATATTCATGAAACCTATACGGCCAGTCCTTTACACCTTCGTTCTACTGGCTGCGTTTCCTCTGTGAAGTGGTCCAGTGCGCCATTGCTGCCACCAGAGCCATCCCAGAACTTGCGGCCGCCTCCGATAAACCTTGGGAACGCTAGTCTGTTGCTGCTCGATGCCCGGAAGCGGAACAAGCACAACCGTCCATGTTCCGAGCCCATCGGACAGGTTGAGCCACAGGTTCTGCGTGTCCCCACTCTTCTCACACCTCGGCGCTGTGACTTGGCATCTCTGGCCCAGATGTCAGATCTCGCATCGATCCACGCAAACACAGGTCCTGACACCCAGTCCTCACATGTCTCTAGAAGCACATTCTCGTATCGTTGCATACCGACCAGCTTATGCATGCACTGCATCATGTCCTTTGGATTTGGACTGATCTTTCTGGATGCTGGTAACTGCACCAAGTCCTGAGCACAAAAACCTTGGACTTGACATGTTGGAGGTGGCTTCCCCAACCTTGTAATGCTTGGACTCGGTAACTTCCTGATTGCAAGGTCTTCTGGGAACGGCGAACTTTCTCCGGGGCGTAGCGCAGCGCTACACGACTGCCTACTCAGTATCCGGCATCATCTTCCCACTGGGCCACCGCATCCATAGATTTCGCCCCCTATGCACGGGTCTGCAACTTGATTTTGGCACATTCTGTATATGTTTGTAAATCATGTTTTGCCTGCTCATGGCTGCAGCTGTGGCTTTTCGGCAGATCGCAGGGGTCTCTGTGCATGAGCTCTTGCCATGCTGCGACCCATCTGCGACCTCTATACAGACTGCCCTCTGCTGACAACTGTGCAGGCCGCATGTTCCATGCGACTGGCGATCTCAAAATCTTTGCAAGGACGGCGAAGTGCCCAGACATGCCAAAGTGCTCCTAGAAGAGAACCGCAGCATGCTTTACAATGCGGGATATTCTGAGGAGCCGAAACGAAGCTCCAAATTCAGGAGGCCCCCCCTCACCGGCAAAACTGCCAATGCAGCTATCCGCTGTCACTTGGGAATGTCGTCGAAGATTGTAGAACCACCGCTTCGACTTGTTTTAAGAATGTTTGGCCAGGTAGCAACGACCTCGACAACAAACGCCCAAACTGCCCAAGCACAGACTGGCCGTCCCCAGACTCTGAACTGAGCAAGTCGCAGCCATGGCAGCGATGGGTAGCGAAGCAATGGTCCATCCAAGAGGAATCGTCCAGCTGGGAAAAAAACCTGTTCCTGGCACAAGATGCGAATCGCGCTACCGATTGCTCTGTCGGCTCTGTGCCTTCTGGGAACGGTTTGGACGACAGAGCGTCCATGACATCCAACTTCCCAAAGGGCGGCGTGATGCTGACGATCACCAGCAACAAGCACAGCCCTGGACAGATCCATCCCCAAACCACCTGCCGCGCACACGCGACATCAATTCAAGCACCGTGACAAAAGGGGCTTTCTTCATGACACGCGACCTCGTACAGGCGGCCCAAGTGGCGACCAGTGTGATCCATGCACAAAGACTTGAAGTGCTCCCAAGTCTGACCCTGCCGAGTCCAGATCCTGGGGTTGAACATCTGTGCCTTTTCACGAGAATGAAGGATATTGCTTCCGTGATGCAAACCGACGCATTCTAGACATCCCACGGCAAACATGACGTAGATGCTGACGTAGTTGTCAAACCTCTCGCTGAGCTTGCTACATGGCTGCCGCACTTGAGTTGTCTTGCTCCCTTAGGCACCGGGCAGATCCAGGAAATAGATCCCTGCTCTGGAGACGAAGATCAGCCCAATCAGATAGGAGACGAAGCAGATCAATCCTGTGCAAGAACATGGCTTTGAAGGCATGACTGCAGAGATAGAGAGACGAAAATCAACCTGAGAATACACGAGGGGCATGTGCATTTTACCTACGAGTACATGTAGTAAACAACGAAATATGACCCGGCAAGCCTAGCAAGAGAAGCTCTGGTCCTGCCAGAGCTGGACGCGGGAGTCGCTCCCCCCATCCGGCATCAGCCAGAACGGTGGCCTAGATCTCGGTCTGATGCGTGAAAACCGGCCACTGAGGCTGCAACTCACTACCTCAGACCAGTGGCCAATGTTTCGATGTATGCAAACTGCGAGTCGATGCCCAGCAGCAACATCATGAAAAAGAAGAGTATAGCCTTCGACCAAGCACAAAGCATGACACCCTTGCGTCCCCATCATCAGCGTGCTCGTGAGCTTTGTTACAACACTCTGACGTTGTCCGACCAGGAAGCGAAAAAGAAGCTACCGGGCATCTGCGACACTGCAATTGGAAAAGCGACAAAGGCAAGTCCTTGCACGGGAACAACGCTGTATACAGAGTGGAGTTCACAAACCTGGAGAAAAAAGAGTAGCATTGCGCTCTTTCTCATGTCGAAGCGGACACGTCGGACTGCCAAAAACAAAACACGCACACACACAAAGACTATGGAGAGTCCTGTTCCCGACAAGCCAATGCTCTTCAAGCTATCCAGGCTGTCTGCGGAGATGCACGGGTCCGTCCTGGGCCGGAAATGGCTTCAGAACTCGGACTCAGACCGATAACAGCCAGCAGGGTCTCTGCATGTCCCGGTGCCGAGAGGCTCGTGCAACTCTTGAGCGAGAAACCCCAGAACGGGAAACACCACGCAAGCGGCAAGGACTGAGGTGCCGCAGTTGGTGATCGCAACCTCGGATCTGTTGAACCGACAGCATCAAGTGCACGATCCTCTTCAATGGCGAGCGACAGAGGTGGCATCTCGGACCTCGGTCAAGAGTCAACCGAATGTCGGAAAACAGTGTGGCTAGCCTGAACTCGGCAGAAGGCGAAGCTCGGCTCCGGACAAAGTTCCCGCTCTTGCTTCCATAGGAACCGAAAGCGACAATGGACCCGTAGCCCACGCCCAAGGAAAAAAAGATCTGCACAGCTCCGTGGATCCAAACTTGCGGGTCTGCGAGATGGCTAAAGTCCTCATCGCAAAGGCTCTCAGCAACTAGGCAGGAAGATCACATCCAGACAGGTTGGTCATCGACGTGTCGTGACACTGAGGCGACCATCTCGAATCTTAACAGTGGTCTCTGAACTGCTCTGTCGAAGGATCATCTTCATGCAAGGTGCTGCTTCGAATAGGAACTTCAGGCCAACAAAGGCGTTTGGCAACGTCAGCGCGCGGACCTTGGAACCGTTTAATTTTATTGGCATCACGCTTAATCGTCAAGTAATCATCAAGTCAGCATCTGAATCCACTGCTGACGGCTCATGCGTAAGCCCACAAATCCAGGAACTACAACACAATTGAAGTAGATGCCAGGAGATGCAGCAGCTAATCGCTAGTAGTCACGCGCCTCCATCTCCCTCCCTTCGGTGCCGTGCAGCCAAGAAAATGCCCAAGCAGACGTATGGCAGCGTGGCTGTGACATACACAACCTTGCCAGAGGACTTCACGCCCTTGAAAACCTTAGCCCAAAACGCTCAGGAACCGTGACATCTCAGGGCTGATGCTGGTCGAGGAGCAATCAGCCAAATCACCAGCCAAGCAATGGTCAGGGACACCACCAGACCCGGGTTCAAGCCTGGCTCGCCAAGCAAGGAAGCTTACATCTTCGGCCACACTGACACTGCAGATCACTGCAGCCTCCGAGCTCGTCCAATCCACTGCTTTGATTCAAGGCTTGCTCTTCCCAGAAGATCTTCGCCATTCGTGCTGCAGGGGGCATCAAGGCTTGGCATGGCTCTCCGCGAACTTCAGGCCTTGCCTGGACACCTCGTTGGCTGCAGCGTCTTCCTGGCTGGCGTCCCAGACGGAACGAGCAAACGTGGCCGCCGCGGACAAATTAGCAAGATCAAGTTTGCTGAAATTGCTGCCCGCAGTGCAGCACGTAGTCCGCAGGCGGCTGGTCGCCGGATTTCGCCGGGCACCACGTGCTCGCAACAAAGCTGGAATTCAGCAAACCTGTGATGCTGTCAACCAGGTAGTCGCTGTCCGCGACTGTCTGGCAAAGGAGCGAGTTCGAAGGTGGGTTAGGCTGGTTTGGATACTTTTTGCACATGTGCAGGACACGCTGCAGTCAGGCCTGGTGCAGGTAGAGATCCTTTGTAGGGCAAGTGACCTGGATTGCAAGTCTCCAACACTGACCATGTCTCCAAGCACCTAGCTTCACTCTTCAGTCCGGAAAAGTGTCTATAATAATTTCGCAATATCTACAAAGGCAAATCACCCCGGGAGCCACATCGCTCCATGGCAGATGTCCGGATGGCAAGGCAGCAAGAGTCCTCAGGCTCTTTGCAGAGTATTTTACGGTACTTGCTTGGAAATGAAGTCCTGCCCAGGTAGAAGATCGTCCAAGCAAGGACGACAATGTAGTACAGGCCCACCAGATAGGTGCACATCATCGCTGCGAGGCCTGCTAACAGGGCATTGCGCCTGAAGAAATCGGCTGTGCGCAATACGGCTGAAGAGGGATCTCTGTGCGGCGCACCGACACCCTGCCATCGTGGCAAGCCAAGCTTGGTCCACATTCCCCTCGCAAAGAAGCTGTCAGCAATACAATGCACGGGCCCTGCACATCCGCATCTTGCTCGTGATAAGACAAGTCGGAGAGGCAGCGTTCCCCGTCGAGTCAGCTGCCCAAGGCCCAGTTCAAGCACGAAGAGTGGAATGCCCAGCAGCAGCAAGCTGAGACCGTAGGGAATCAGGAAGGCCCCTTCCAGCAAAATCGAGGGACTTCGCCAACAGCGTCCGAGAACGTACATCCTGGCCTCCACCATACGTGTATGTCAGGTACGGGAAGCGCCACACATTTCCCACGCCGACCTTTTACGATCGTACACGACCAGATTGCACCAAGCAAGTGCCTTCTCGAGAGAAACACACATCGGATGATGCAGGATAGTCGCAGCGTAGCCCACCAGAGTGAGAATCAACTCGGCCTTGATTCTCGGATGTTAGCAACTTCTATGCTTTGAGCTCAGGCCTCAAACTGCAGACTGTCAATGCTCGTCATGACTCACCCGTCTTGCTGCCCCTGCTGCCTGGTTTGCGAAAGAGATCCTCTCTGATGGCTCGGAGGAAGCACTGGTGCCGGCCACAGCCGGCGTCACGCCAGAAATTGCCACCATTGCGGCAGGCCCGGGAAACAGAGGCCTTGGAGACCTACAGAAAGTCAAACGGCCGCGGCAGGTCTTCGATGCTTCGGCCGTGACGTCCGCCCATGGCAACAGCGTAGAAGGACCGGTCTCGGTTGAAGTCTGTTGCTTAGCTCTGCCAAAGGCCTGGTGCGCGACGATTGCCTCGCACACGCTGGAAACGATCATCGGCAGGTCCTCACCTGGCTGGCAGTCTGAGCAGAAAGCAGGACAGAAACAGACACAAGAGCCGGTAAGCTCCAAGCTGGGGTATGGCAACGTAGTGCGCTCACCCGCTGTAGCAACTAAAAGGGAGTACTCCTGCGTGGAAACGGAGCTGAAACATGGAGGACAGACCCAACTCAACGATCCGAATTTCCGCGCAGATCAACGGAAGAGTCAGCAGTCCTTGATTGTCTCGTACTTGTCGTCTGGCAAGAACCCGCCTTCGACCTGAAGCACATTCCGCTCAATCGAGGCCAGGTCATGCCGGACAGCGGCTATGTTGGCGAACACCAGGATGCGCACGCCAATGGCAAGCTTGGTCGGTTCTTGCTGCGTGTCTGCCAACGAGCATCAAGCCCACAGAAACACTGTGGTCACTGGGGCGGAGATCCGTAGCCTGGCATTTCTTTTTCTTGCTGCCGAAACTTCTGGAGGAGGTATATAGCACCTGCAATGGTCACTGGCACGCGCGTCTCTTGCACCCCAAGTTCCACAATGTGTCGTTGTGCCTTTGCTCTGTGATCTTGTCATGTCCAACTCGATCATGTCTGGCAGGGAGGGCGAAGGTTCGTCTTGCAGATGATCCAGGCAACAATTGCTGCACATGCCAGTATCTCATGATTTCAGCAACATATGCGTGACACACCAAATATCAGAAAGAGACACACCGACCGATGCAGGACCTGCAGCTACACCCTGCCACGTCCGCAAGTTCACCTTGGCGATGACCCCCGCTCAGATTGACCTATCCATCTTGAAGGCTTTGGAAGCCGTTGCGTGTCAAGACTCATCTGATTCTCATCCTTTCTCTACCGCCCGTGGCAGCCGCCAGATTGCTGACCGCGGTACGGAGACAGGTCGAGATGAGCATTAAGCGCCTGACTGCCAAACCACCCTCCGAGAATGGTGTGTCCTGAAACTGCAGTACAGCTGTTGCACGCTGCTTGCGGTGCGACCTTTCGACCAAACAGATTTTTTGAAGAAACCGAGTTCTTAAGTCGCAGGCGCATGTGTATACACACTCATCTTTGAAGACCTGCCACTCTGCCAGTTGAACACCTTCCTCACATGAAAACGTCTACGTGGCAAACCCGTGCAGTCGTTCTCTCAGTACGATTGCCTTGTCGTAGTGTTGTGGGGCCTGCAGGCACGGAAACGCCGAATCTGGCTCGGTCAGCAGGAGCATAACATCAACGTCAGCTAGAAGACAGCTCCGCATGGATGGGACAATAGAGATGTGGCAGAAACTAGCCGTTCCCGCCTTCAGGCCTGCCATCAATGTGCGAACCGTTTCCATGGCTTTCGGACCTGCAGGCAGATCCGTGGTTCCAGCACACAACTTCGACAGGCATGGCTTCAAGTCACACAGAAACTCCTATGAAGACCCCGCAAAGCTCTCAGAACTTGCAGTGGCAACACTCGAACAGTAACAGCAACATCTTTAAGATCTTCTTGGTTCTCAACAAGAATCTGAGCACATCCTGTCATCCGCTGCAGCCTGCAGTGGCAGATCTTGCAGCAATCCCAAGAACAGCTCCAGCTTAGACTAGTAGCCCAAGAATGTGAATGACTCGTATGTCGGTTGATGGGGCGGCTGGTTGATGTTAGTTGTATAGCGACACATGCCGAATTGTGAACAAGCATCTCCCGAAGCCGGCGTTGCTTGCTAATCGTGCTCTTCAATTTACTGAGTACGCATTCCCTCTGGCTTGAGCCAAGAGCTTAGGCGCCTCATCATTTCACAGCAGGTTCTCTTTCACTTCCTGCAAACCCATTTCGCCCATCATGTGTCGCAATATTCAAGTGCACTACTTTCTTCAAGTTTCAAACAGAAGCCATGTCTTCGGACTTCCGATCACACAGGTCGAAGAAGACAGACCCGCTGGCCCCCAAGATTTGGGCGGGCGGTTCGTTAACTGCTGCTGCCATCATTGGACAGCTGCACAACATTGTGATAGGCTGCTCGCTGCAGCCCACTTGCCCTATCTTCGATGCGTCGGCCGCGTTGTGACTTTGACAAGGGCTGCTAATCCGTGTCTACAGCACATAACAGGCGGTTCCTAGTGTAGCTGTTCTCTCTCATGCTCTATCCAGAATCACTCGCGGAGCAGAGGCTTCTCCTCGCACCTTAGCGAAGTAACAAACAGATCACATTGGCGTTGGAACTGCTGTGAACAAAGCGTCGAGGAAATTCAGGCTCGGCTGCTGCTGGCCCGGCGGAAGATCCCAACTGCGCTGTGAGGCTGGAGATGTCGGCACAGGTGCTACTGAGGTGATGGACCATGTCCTGGCTAACCAGGGCTGGATGAGACGGATGTTTATCTGATGCCTTGGCCTTTTTCCATTTTCCTCAGGCCCACACCCGAAGTCTCTGGAGCTGCTCGCACGTGGTGTTGATTGCTTTTCGCTGGTTGTACTGTCTTTTCTCCAGCTCCTGTGTTGGCCAATTCTAAAAATTAAAACCTGTTTCCCAGATGCCACCAGATGCCACAAGCTGCATCTTCACATGTTGGCGCGTGGCTTGAACATCGGAGCACCGTCCTGCATCTCCTCCCCCAAGATTGCGGCAATGCCATCAGCCATCTCCTCGCAAGCAAGGCTTTGGATTCTCGGATACTTAGAAAAAAACATCACTACGTGAGTCAAGTATACACTTTATGCCGAGCGCTGCACGGTGGAGTGGTCCCGGGCCAAGGCCTTGACTTTTTCGAGGGCCTGAAGGCTCAGTCGCTGAAAAATGCGGTTTAATCGGGCACTGGCTCTTTCGTTGCCTGCTCTGCGCTGTTCTCATATGTCTCGACATCCGTCGGTTGGGCACCCTTCGCACACAGAAACTCACGACACAGAGCACTCTGGAATCAGTAGGATCACTAGAAGTCAACCTCCAGCTCGCCAAGAGGAAGGCCTTGGACATCTGGGGCCGGATACAGAGCGTGATTTGGAGAGGTGTTCGATGACCGTAATCTTAGGGCTCACACTTAGAGTTGTTAGTGCTTTGTCAAATCCGCCCGTGTCGCGGCCCTCGGCTTTGGCAAGATCCTCTCATGCAGAGACGCCCCGATGTCTTTTCGGGAAGAGTCAGCAGTCCTGGTATTGCCTAATCTTTTCGCTCAGGTAGGTGGCACACAGGGCCTAAGCTCCAACACTCCGGCGAAGGTTCCAAAAGCCGCGACCATGCTGGGCTGAGGGCCCTGCCGAGTAATCGAGGCGAGTCACCATGTTGGTCAGGCCCACCTGCACGTAAGAGCAACACGCAGTGCCCGTCGCAAGAGGCATCCCAGATGACACTTCACACATCTTCCGCTGCATCTGCTCCTTCATCCCTCGGCTCCTTTTTCTCCTCTCTTCTCTCAGAGGCCCATGGCCGATGGCCTTGAAGTCCTGCAGCTCGAAGGCAGGATCCACCTTCCTGCGAGGCACGGCGGGGCTGCTTCTTTGCACTTGCCCGGCACTCAGAACATGGGCCCGTCTTGTCGTAGTCGATTTGGGAGTTCTTCAAAGTGCGCAGCGCTTGCGAGGCAGGGATGCCCTCCACGATGTCCCGCAGAAGGCTGCGAGCAATGCACTTTCTGCTAGTTCTCCCGTCGCAGTGGCAGACTGTGGCGGGGACAGGCCCTGTGGCCGAAAGCGCCGGAAGAACATAAAGATTTCACTCAACGACTAAAGTATCCTGCCTTGGAGTAATCTTCCGCTCGCTGCCTCTGATCTCATTCAGCTTTGCAGAATTGAAAATCAATGAAGCTGGACGACAATCCCAGGTCAGAAAAAGTCGACGGCTTCGAGCTGAGCTGAGCACTTAGCAAGGCATCTTCGTCGTTGTTGTGCTCCTGCGGGTCTTCTCGTTACAACTCTCAGCCTCCTGCCTGCAAAATCGGAGCATCTGGCCGTAGGATTCTCCTTGCGCAGTGCATCCCAAATGGAACTGAGGTTCCTGGCCAAATGAGTCACCACGTGATGGCTGTCATTCAAGCAATCGATCGCTGATGGTCAAACACTACCACCACTTCTGCAAATGCTGCCGAAGCTAGCAACGTCTTGTACCCGAGGATGTGGCACTCGTTCTTTCCGCTTGTTTTGACGTGCACGCCGAAGGATATTCTTGGTCTGCCAGCACAGTCAACTTCACTCACCCTCTGTGCGCAAATTGGAAGCAAATGCAAACAGCGACTGCATGTACGCTAGACATTACATGTAGCCGATACCTCGGACTTGTCACGGCCTGCTCCAACAGAGAGTCCGCATGCTTGGCATCGTCTTTGACCACACCATATGCCCTTGCAAAGCGCATAGTCCACTTAGGACCGTCTTTAGAAGCGTAGAGCGCCGAAGAGAGCGTTGCGCGACAGAACAGCACCCGACTGCAACATCCGCTGCTTGTTCAATCACCAGCAAACATTTTACAGCTCGTGCTCGAAGCTAAGGCCAGCGCTCCATCAGAATTGCGACCAGCATATTCATCCTCAGGCACACCGTCCGAAGAGCTGTGAACAAATGCTGCTCCAAAGATGAACCTTCGATGATTCTGCTGATTCGGAAACAGGCCAGGGCACAGAATCATGACCATCACCACCATGAAGAAGAAGAACCTAAAGCGCAGCTCTGTCCAACTTTACTTCTATGCTGACTCGTGCTTCCTACAAAGTACGGCTAAGGCAGGGTCCATGCGAAGGCTCTGTGAATTCCGATCTTTCCCATCCTGATGCCGCATACACAGTTGTCATCAGTTGTGCCAAAGCAAGTTGAGGCAAGCAATCCTATTCAGCCAGGCTAAGCTGAAACTGGCACGGATTAAAAGCTTTTAGACGTATGCGTGGTCGCTGGCTTCGGCATTCTTGGCTCGAGGCTCGTCCCAGTCCCAGTCACCCAGCATGGCCCGAAAGCACCTTCGAACGCGAAGTTCCGGAAATTCGCAGAGAAAGCAAGTCTGCGCGCCCAGAACTATGGCTAAGCCACTGGGTTGCTGGCGCATGCAGTGCCCGATCTATGGTAGCAAAGTCCAAGATGTCCTGCTAGCACAGGACTTCGCAGAACACTGTGCACGGGCATCCATGCACAGACAACCAAAACACCGGCAAGTCACATCAATGCCGCTGCCGATGTTACCATGCAGCGCGAGCCGGAAGCCTAAACTCCACATGCTGTGTGCAGAGTCCTGACCGAAGAAAATGACGGCATTGACCTGCCCCAGAACTAAGAAGCGGATTCGACCAGCGCCTGCTAGTACAGGGGGAGTTTATTGTTATCAATGATCAAATCTAAACTATCAATCTGGTATTATTCAGTAAGAATCTTCATTATCAGCAAGAAACAATCCGTTGTCGACAGGGGCTGCAGGAAGGGCTTGCAACTTGTCCCACATGATCACATCGCTCGGCCTGTGATGAAATTACGTCCACTGTGAGACAGGGCTTTTTTGAACAGCGACTGGAATGTCTCCACGTCTAGCGGACGCTACTGATCCTCGAGGACTGACAACTTCGAGCCCGTCAGAAGCTTCTCTGACCTGTCAGGGGTGTCGGTGGAGCAAGGGCGCATGCTGGTCCGGATATGTCTCCGCATCTTCCGTGGTGAAGTCTCGCGGCCTGTTTCCGCACCGGCATGAAACAGCTTAGGCTAAGGCCCCTGGCCTTGGGGTGCAATAAGGGCAGAAGCGCTGAAGCAGCCACAAAACCGGTACTGCCTCCCTTCTCCGAACCCGCGCGCAAGACGATGAAGATGCGTCTTTCCGACATCCTGATGTAGTCACCGTCTTGGTGCCGCACCTTCGCCCTCTGATACACACTGCGCAGATGCCTTCTCCAAGCTCTGTCGGGTCAACAGGACAAGACCGTGCCTGGCCCAGGTCCTTGAGGTGTTGCCTTGTGGGCCTTTCCCAGGTTCTTCTGCAGAGTGTCATAAGTGCCACTCGGCTCATACACGTCGGCACCGGAGATTCCCTGTTCAAGAAACCATCGCGTAGCCGTGCCGATGTGGCCGCATAGATCAGGCACATAGTCGGAGCTCTAGGGACTGAATAGCGCGGCGGCGGTGATATCAGACGGCTATCACGCCCGTCCAAACACCTCATAAATTACTTTCATGTCGCAGTCCTCGTCGTGTCTTGTCACCAGACCGTGAGCGTGCTCATCCCTCACATACTGCCGTACCTTCTCCATGTCATATCCAATCGTAACCCTACGCTTCTTCTGAGCTGCGGCCTGCACCGGTGTAGAGGAGGATGAAGGCTCCCGCGGCTGCGGCCACTCTTCTGCCACT
>CAJNDV010030680.1:0-21265 GCA_905221635.1 Symbiodinium sp. CCMP2456 | reverse complement strand
CCTGTAGCACAAAAAATCTTAAAACACTAAGCGCTGGAGTAAACCGGACCGGGGAAAACTCAGCCAAAGTCTGTATTCCAGAGCCGGACCAGTGCAATCAGATGCCCTTCACTTTCCTTTCCTTCCTTGCAGAGTCAATCGCCGGAAATACGGAAATACTCCGGACGAGGCGGAGTCGAGAGAAGATGCCACGGTTGTCAATCTCATCAGAGAGGTGCAGGCCAAAATCCTCAGGACAGACGGATCGGCTTAACCCATCTGAAATGGTATTCCGGAATCCCAGGACATGATCAATGTATGTTGAAATACAAATGCCGCTGCCAAAGGAAATATGAAATATGTGCGGAGCAAGTGTGACAGCTGCCACGAGCAGTAGAGATGCCCTTCCAGGACGCTGAGTCAGAAGGGCTGTTTTCACACCTGCTGACAAAATGGACCGCATGGTGGGCGGCCGGGATAAGTAACGCAACCCAGCAGACCAGCGCGAGTTGTCCGAGCAGCTCCCAAGCTGCGATGAACTTCTGCGGAGAGAGGTCTTCGGCGGAAACCATGGGACAAGGTGGTGAAGCTCGGAAGGTGTAAAGGACGCCCGAACCAAAGGGTGCGGGAGTCCGGAATCATGACAAAGCCTCGTTATATAGTATATGACGGGCATCAGCACAAGCTTCAGCAAATGCTTCGCAGGTAAATCGCCGGTCTTGGGCCAGTGGGAAAACAGGCCGGTCAAAGGAAATGCAAGAACTCCACATGTCAAGGACCTCCCCAGACTCCGCAGAGATCTTTCGGTCGGAGTCCGGCGGCATGCGGACGGAATCCAAACGCGACGTTGTCCCGGGAAAGCCACGGGAAGCAGCTTGAGTTCGCGGACCACAGGCGGAGCCGGGAAGAGCGATGGATATGGTGGCATGGGTTCGTCGACTGCAAGTGGAACGCCTTCGACAAGCAGATCCACAAAGGCAACATCGGGATCCTTGCAACGGGTGAGGAGCGCTTCCAGGAGAAAAAGGCGGAAGGGTTGGCCAGGCGGGACCGTCAACAAGGTCTGGAAGTCTGTAGCGGAGAGCGCAAGAATTGGCGCAAGTTCAGGAACGGCGCAAGCTCCTCCTCTGACACCGGAGGTGGCTTTGACCCGGACGCGATGTTAGCCCTGAGTTTCCCAAGAAACTGCTCGCACGAAATGCGGTCAACTTCAGGATTTGCGAAGCCTGTGAAGAATGTCCGGGCCGGAGGGCACGGTCCAGGATGCGGTGGAGCATGTTCTGGCACCATCTTCAACGCGAGAGGTGGGAATAGGCCGTTTAGGCGCCAACAGTTATAAGGTGCTGCTCCCAACCCAGAAACGGGACCACAACAAGATGACCGGACAGAAGCGGTCGCAAATGCGAGGCCGTGGCCGCGAAGAGGGACTCCAGGTAGCAGGCCGTGGTACGTGTAAGGAATTGGCCAGACGAGTCTCTGCGACCGGACAGGGTCGGATGAAATCCACAGTGATGCTGGCACGTAGATGCAATAGCGGAAAGGTCGGAAACTTTTTTACAAGAGTCCAACTTTTCAGAGCATTCATGCCGTGGTTGCAAGCGGCCACCTCAATGGCCCGCAGGAAGTGGTTGCGGACCCAGGAGACCCAGGACGGGGTGAGCCAGAGAAGGCTGCTTGAGGGGTTCTCCAGAACGTAGCTATGCCCGGGACAGGAGGATTGTCGTCAGAAGCTCCACTGTAAAGTCACGCAGGCGAGCGGACATATCAAGCTCGGGGCACTGCCTGGCAGACGGGTCCGGAATGCCCGACGGATGCTTAGGAGTACGGACAGGCGCAGGTCCGCGTGACCGAGATCGACTCACCGGATGTACCGAACCAGAAGAGCCGGAAGGAGTGGCTTCAACCTTGACGGCATCCTCCACTCCGAAGAGGAGTGCACAGAAAAGGTGTCATCAGCCGCTGCAGCGTGCCTTTCGATTGTGGGGATGGAACCGGAACGAGTAAAGGGATCGGACAGGTGTGAGAGAAGCGGGGAGGTTGCGTCGCCGAATTTCCTGCCGGATGCATCGACTGTATGCCAGGATTCCTCCCACAACTCGGATACCGGCTTTTTGCCACCTGAACCGAACCTTGCCGGCAGGGTATCCGTTTTGGGCTTCTTGGGAGGGCGTTCCAGAGCGCCGCCCGGACGGCCGGAGGTTCTATGGTGCTCCCTATGGCACTTGGGTTCGGCTCGCGTACCGGAGGCGCCGGCATGGAGCGGGGGCGGGAGCATAGCAGTGTGGGATCATGTGGCGTGTCATGGTAACCCCATGCAATGCGTCGGCAACGGCTGCCCACACCGACTTATCTGCAGCGAGCACCTCCAGCATGGAGGGCGAGCGGAGGGAAGGATCGAGGAGGCACGGCCGTGGCAGCGGATATGAATGTTTTCCTCGCGGAGACCCTTGGCCGTAAGAACATTAAGCAGATCATCCGGTGCGGCCCGCTGCTTCAGGAACCCAACGAGCGCGGCTGGGGCTGGTCGCGACGACCGGCGAGATGAGACAGTCTACCACAGCGGGCATCAAGCAAAGACAATGGCTGCAGAGGAACACCAGCTGCACGCAAGCAAATGGACAGGATAGGACACAAGCTGGATTGTGCGGCCACGCTCTTTTTAACCAGGGCCGGGTTCGCTGCGGAACGCGGTCTGAAGTTAAAAAGCCACTGCCACCCAGGTGGCAGCACGGGGCGGCAGAGTAGGCCGACCGTTTACCAGCCGAATCGGCGGCACAGTCTACACGCATGACTCGTGTGAGCACGCCGGCGTGGTGGGTCGATGCGATGGCCGCAAGCTCCGGATTCGAGCAAGGAAGCTGGCCGGGCGGAGGATACTCACGCATAGTCGGACCAGACGGGCAAGAAAGCCAGGATTCGGTGAATGCTATCAGCCGGACGGTCCGGAAACAGAGACCATCAGGTAGCGGGGCCGCGGTCCAGAGCCGGGGCGGAAGCAGTTATGAGCGCCGTCTCTAATTGTGCGATATTGCACAGTGCGTAAAATTGGGCCATTACATTGGACAGGAGTGAGTTGATGCGGGCCAGCTGACTGACCGACAAATCGGCGAAAGCCCTGTAGAGGGCGTCATTAGGAGAAGTTGGTCGGGTGGTCAGGTCAATCATCATTCGGGCCGGTAGGTTGCACCGCCACGGCAGGACCGGCACTGGAGCTTGCGGCGGCCACCGGAGCGGCAGCAGCTGGCTTCGGGGCGGCCGTGGCTGGGGAAAGCTGCTTTTCTTCTTCGCCGAGGCAGCTGACTGGCCATCGGACGTGGGCGGATGGCTCGGGGGGCAGAGACGGTATAGCCTGACTCCCATGGTCACATGCCCAACCAAACCACGGGCCAGGTTGTGAAGAGGATGGTCACCACCGAAGCGAGACATGACCGATGATGGCGAGAGAAGAGACGAAATCAAGCGCTCCGCAGAATGCGGCTGCGGTAGAAAAAGGCCGATCGCTCAACCAACAAATCATGCCACAGCCTGCAACTAGGCACTGACGGACAAAGCTGCAAGCGGGCCTGGGACTCACCGAAGGAGCAAATTTGCTGGGTGGGGCCTGGGCGGAGCAATCAGGAAAACAGTCCAGGTTTGGCTGAGCTTCCAGCGACGGGAAGCGGACCAATCCCGAAGACCTGCACCCACGAATGGGACAGGCAGAAACGGAAAGGAGACCGGAGAAGCCCTTCGACTGGAAGGACTGCGGGGCCGCCTGCCGAACAAAAAATGAAAAAAACAAAGTAAACAGGGCAGGCTCCCAGGCCTGAATCGGGCCAGGGGGCTGCTGCTGAAGGAGTCTTCACGCCTCCGACCCCTCCTGCGACGGGGGCCGGGCGGAGATGAGGAGTCGGATCTGCAAGGCATCAAGCCTTCGACGGCCTAGCACACTTAAGTCGAACGGCTGCGGAATGTACGACTTGCCGTGCGAGCTAGCGGAAAAACACATTACGGCACGTCGACAAACCATATAGCTACTGTCGAGTTAACGACCGGACCGTTGGGGTTTGTCGGGAGGGGTATCGGAAATTGGGCGGGGACACCCTCAAAAACCAAGAGTGTTGCGTAGGATGGTCCAAAACACAGCCTAGACACAGTCCAGCAACAACTGATTTCACTCGCAGAAGGGGTCGGGCCTTCTCGCAAAGCTCCGCCGCTACTCGGCGCACATCGGAGGCAAGACCGCAATCTGCCACCAAAAGATGCACATCTTCACCTCGGACTGCGAAGCATCTTGTGGGTTCTGACTCTGACTGCAGCTTCAATCCAAAGGGCTGCGGGTCTTCTGGACGATTTCATCCTTGGCCTGCTGGCCTCGCTCAGCATTTCGGCAGACCTTGGGACACTCCGCACGTCTTGTCTCTTCATGCCAACGGTCTGCGAGGCATGTGGAGACTGCACGGGACCTTCCCTGCTCGTGCAAGTAAGCTGCCATATACACCCTGCTCCCACGGGCTACCAGGAATTCTGCGATTTCGCGTCCAATTCCTCCAGTCCAGATGCTGCTTCAGAATGTAAGACTGACCCAGTTGACTCAAACATTGCTTAGAGCAGCTCATGGTGACTGCATGGCACTGTGGCACTGTCTTGTGTGGCCACCGAGCCATACATCTTTGCGATTTCTGCGAGCAACTCACATCTGCCGGCAGCGGGGTCAGTGTCAGGAGCCCGCCTGAATTGGCACCAGTCACCACTGACACTTTCCCTCGCAGATTAAAGGACTGCAGATCTTGACCATGTCCGTAGGATGCAGAGTGTGCTTTCCTTTGCTGCAGTCTCGGCAGGTCAGCATCGACATCACAATCACAGGTAATCACAAACAACTGGCAAATGAGGAGGCGTCCACCCAGTCTGCGTAAAGTGCTGACGGCCGTAAGTGTAAAACCGGTACGTGACGATCGCTTGCCCCATGGCGCAGCGAATGTCAGTGGGAAAATTGTCGGCCGAGCTGGACCGAACCGAGTATAGTTGCTTTGGCTTCTGAGTGTCACGGCTTCGCCCTGAAGTGCAAAAGCTCAGTGATACTCGACTCCTGTCTAGCAAACTCTGATAGCTTTCTACCCAGAAGCATGCCCTCGCCGTGATTGCCACCCCGCTCAGAGAAATGTGTTCGTGCTTCACACTCACAGAATGTCACGTCGTGGGAAACATGCGGGTGTGTTTCATTCAAGCTGTCAAACAAGGTTTTCTTTTCAGACCTTGGTGGAATGAAGAAGATGTGGACCCATGTCCTCTCAATTCTGACCCGCTGGACACACAACTACACTGCACCCGCCCTGCTTTATCCCTGCTGCTCCGCAATGAATTCGTTTCGAAAGAAGGGCTGAACAGGGTTTGAAAGACCCGTGTCACTCCGAGGGTACCCACGAACCGGGGCTGAAAGACTGGGTATGGCTGGATCGGAGATTACTGCTTTCTTATGCTTCCAAGAGATTGAGGCCTTGGGACCTCAAGTCCAACCTCTACCAACATCGTCTTGTCGTGCATGAAACCGACGTGATGAAATCTCCAGGGCTGAAGCGATCTCCCGATACGTTTCCAGTGGGGGATAGCCATTGCTGTCCACCTACAATGCACGATCAATCACGACCAATTGGAAGCGCCACCAATTTTTGATAGTCTGAGTGCCTGCCTCCATCACGATGGCTCCCAACCTGAGAACAGCATGGCCAGACAGCATGGACAAGGGCCCTGACAGCCACTGGAAGAATGCTTCTATCCTACACGCCTGACCAGGCTGGCTGCTCCCCTCATGACGATGATCCAGTTTTGGGATGTGTTGGGGTCCGAGCTACTTGGGCTGCTGATGCTGAGGCTGGGGGAGGCTGGTGAGTACAACAACTTGTTTGCCTGGCCGTAGCACGAGCGGGAGGTTCAGCAAAGCTGCATCATGCAAGGACACGATCGAGGAATCAGAGCCAAACCAGCCTTGTTTTGCATCACTCGGAGGTCTTGAGCCGGCGTGGGGTCAAACACAATAAGGCTGTGGCAACGGGCTTGCGGGCGATACTCACATGAGCCCAAGCACTCCGTGACCGGTCTCAGGACCGGGATCTGACTTAAAGTAGTGACGAGACACGCGCCAGTACAAAGTACAACTGAACAGAAGATGAGAGGACGCGAAGAGGGGAGTTTTCGACTTTGCTCTGTGGCATCCGATACAACAGATCAAACATTCGGTCGTTACAATGGAAAACACTGTTTGAGATGCCAGCTTGCCATTGACATCACCGATAAAGATGTGGAGCCTGGCTGTCTGGCTGTTGCAGTGCGAACTGCGAAAACCACCGACGCAATCTCAGCTGCACACACTCCAAAGCTTATGGAAATTACAGTTGTCATGATGATCGCCAGCCAGTCGACGCCTCGTCAGACGAACGATGAACTCACTCCGAGCACGACGCGATCTTTCCGAACAATACGATGTTCCCTTCAGTGTGCGTTGATGCTGTTTTTCTCTGAGGCTCAGCAATTCCAGAAACCAAGGTAGTCCTGCGCCAGGGTGTAGTACCTGTCAGGAGAAATACACCATCGGCTCTACTTGGACGCCAGTCCGCTTGCAGAAAACGCAGGTGCCAGATCTTGTTGGAGCGCTGAATCATTCTTGCCATCTCCTTGGCTGCGAAGCCGCCCAAAGACCAAAGTCCATGACATGGACAAGGCCACGGCCAACAGCTCGCCCTTTGCAAGGTAGAGGCAGCCGCCAACCCTGAAGGTGTGAGGAATTGAATCTTCTTGAGTGAGTCTTGTAATGTGAATGAATGTGAGCGTGCTGGGCCGGCTGCCACAGGACCCCCGAGATAGCGATCAGGGCCAGCACACCCGGCTCTCGCACCTGAAATACTATGCGACGTTGAATTCTCTGGTGATGATGGGCAGCATGATTGAAGGGGTTGCTGGTGTATTGGACTCAGCCATCGTAGTCCCTCCCCCCGCATACCAGGCCGCCCGATTGACATTCCAAGCCTTAGAGTCAAAGCGGAGCCTTTAAGTTAAAGCCGAAGAGAACATCAGCCAAGAAAATCCCAAGCCAGGCCGGTGCACCGAGCTCTGTTCGGGCGCGACATCAGAACCCCTTCCGTCTTCAAAAGATTTCAAAAACATCTTAAACTGAAGACCTTAGGCGACTCTAGCGGACTTGCGCTCTACAGCAGAGTGCCAATGTGAATCTGGGGACGGTAACTTGGGCCATAGTGACCTCTCTCTCCACAAAGGGATCTCCCGGTCCTGCCTCCAGCCCGGCCCAAGAAGACCGAACGAAGACCAGCTTGAAAATGTTGCCACCTCTGGAGAACCTCAGATGAGAGAAAGTTAAGCATTGCTTGGAACAACACCATGAACATGTTCTCAAGATCCTGGCCAGAAGTTAGCTGTCGCAAGGTTGTAAAGACCTGAACATTTTCAGACCGCCGTCCCACACTGTAAGCAACAGACACTTCTTCGTCAGCAACATTTCGTGCGGACTGCCACAGCCATCTGGCACAACGGCCCCCTGCGTGATTCGCAGAGGGCGAAACTCATTCGCTCTGTACATCCGTAGCGAGCTACATATTATGTCACTTCTGCTAGCTGTTTCTCCGTGGGCCGACTCAAAGATACCCGAGGAGTGGCAGAAAGAAGGATGGCGGTAACCATCTGGATAAGCATGCAGATACTGACCCACTGTCGGCCTGCCAAGACGCAATGTTCACATCGCCAGCAGCAAAAACATGCCAAAACACTTGTCAAACCTTTTGCGTCAGGGTTCCTTGACTTCGACCTCCTCACCAGAGCAGCTGTAGTATCCAGTCGTGTCCTTAAGTTCGAGGGAGAAACGGCAACTTGCAGCCATCGTCCCCTTTGTCCTTTGGCCACTCAGTGCCTCTTCAAGTCGCGACAGCGACGCTAAGGGAAAACGAGAAGCAGGGCTGAATCTTGCCGACATTCAGTGCCACACACACACGCACAGCCATCGCAGAACGACGGCTGAACCGCGTGCGATGCCAACGATAATCCGTTTTCCAATGCCAACGTAGACTGATGCCACCTGATGCCTACTCATGATGTCCCCACGACGGCCCCAAACGCGATAGAATGGATACAGCAGGTACGTTTTCCAGGCGCCCCAAAGATGCCCCATACCGCATCCGACGGCAACAGTGCAGCAAGCGAGCGGGTGTCAGACGACGCCTGAGAGTAAATGTCGCGCTTCCTGCTCGGATGACAAGCGTCCATGAGAGACGTCGGATCACTGGACACGGTACTGCCAGCCGCGACCAACTTCAATTGTGCCTCGGAGTCAGCACCACCGAACCTTCAGTACTCTGCCGCCTGCTACAGCTGAGGTACCGAGACCGATAGGCTCCCAGAGACGGCCATCGTGTCTACACAGACCATGGGCGAAGCGACGCTCCAGCAGATTGACGCCTCCGGCGAGGCAATGAGATCCGAGGTGCGACCCTCGCCGGACTCGAAACACGCCCAGCCTCCACTGCCCTGAACAGATCAATACAATCTCGGCCACTCACCGTGCCACCAGTGGAATCACACGTTGTTGTACCTAGACGCTTCGAAGCATTGGGCTCGCACTGCATATCATATCATTCTGAGAAGATTGTGTCACTTGCGGCTGACCAATCGGTGTTCAGTTACTGTTCAGTTTCGCCAACTTTCCAAGGACGTTACCTACCTACCTCCCTACCTGCCAGCTAGCTTGCTAGCTACATGCTACACTGCTACACCCACAACACCCACACGTAAACACAAATTCTCTCTCCTTATTTCTTTCGCTTCTCTTTCTTTCTTCCTGCTGGGCTCAGGGGTCGGTGTCCCCGACCCTCAGACTATTGGCTCGCACAACCACCCAATGTGACCTGCGTCCCGGCCTCATCTCCGGGCCCCTATGGCTTCAGCCAGGGTGGCGGGCTCACCATTCGATTGAAGAGCCCCCATGCATTTGAGGATGACCGGCAGCAACACACAACTTAGTTTGGACATCCCCTGCATTTGGTGGGCAGGGCTTTCCGAAAGCACAACACTACACGAATACGCGGTTTGTTCTGGCGTTTGTCACAGAGCTTGGCCCCCCTTCTCGGCTGCGTCAGCACGTGCAGTCCCAACAACAGGTGGACCGCCGCCTGATTAAAGTGAGAACCTGTAACGTCCTGTCAGGCCTAAGGGGACATCATCCCTTGCTTGCCGTGCCGAGAAAAGGTTGGTGAAACTAACGGCTACCTTGCGTTGAGTGGGGCTTCGTACTGGTCGCTTCTCTCTCCCTCTCTCTCTCTCGGCGCGCAAACTAAGTCTTTCTCTCGCTCTCTTCCTCCACGGGGGCAAAGGAGCTGGTCGGGCCCCCTGGCCACTTGGGCCCCCCGGTGTTTGTTGGGGACACTTACCAGGTGTGAAAAGGTGCAGGTGGTCGTCCCCCCACGTACCACAGATCATGTACCTAGCTCTCTCTCTCTTTCTCTCTCTCTCTCTCTCTCTCTCTTGCTTTCTTTCTTTCTTTCGCCAGGGCTGTGGCGCAAGGGGAAATCCCCCTACGCCTCTCTCTCTCTCTCTCTGTCTCTCTCTCTATTTCTTCTTCAGCACAGCTGGAGGAAAGCGGGTCCCCGCTCCCCTCGCGCGCGCACGCGCACTGGGTCTTGCGGTCTGTGTGAACTTACGGTCCGAGTTGAGGCCGTGGGTGGGCAGCTTTCTCTCTCTCTCTCTCTCTCCCTCTCTCTCTGTCTTATGCTTACGTAGTTTGTGTAGATAGAGGCAGCGCTCCATTTTTCTGGGGGGGGGGGTCAAGGGGATCCCCCAACCCGGGCGTGTCTCGCGTACTCGCCTTCAACTCGGCGAACCTTTTCACGGAGGCACCCCGCTTCGGCACTTTGAACACCCGCCTCCGCGGCCCTCTTTTCACTACTAGTAGTAATACAACGTAGAAAAACACTTTGCTTCACCGAAACGACTACTGCGCTTTGAGTGGGTGGGTAAGACTTTGTGTGTGTGTGTGTCTGTCTGTCTGTCTGTCTGTCTGTCTGTCTGTCTGTCTGTCTGTCTGTCTGTCTGTCTGTCTGCTAACCACAGTCTCATCATGGCAGGCGCTTCTTGGCGGCAGGGCAGCATGTACTTGATAAAGTTTTTTCGAAATGTCTTGTCCGGGTGCTCGGGCATCGTGCAGCAGCCGACCAGCCCTCACCACACTGCAGAAACACGAAAAGCAGAGTGTCCGGGTATGCGCGGGTGCAAGCTGAGATCCTTCATGAGGAGCGAGCAGAACTTCCAGATTCCCGACACAATGCTGCCTTGTCGAATTAACTGTATCTGCCGCTTCAAGGATAGGACTCCTAGCACTTTGAAGCTTACTTGGAAGTGCACAAGATGAGTGAACATATCCAAGACTCCAATGAGGACGCGTTCGGAAGCATGGCACAAAAATTTCTCAATTTACGTAGAAGTGAGCGTGACTGTTTTCAAGCGATGCGAGATGAAACGACCCGTGCAAGTCGCTATGACAATACTGGAGGCTGCGGCCGAAGTAGGCAGAAGTTCCCACAAAGACCCCTTGTCTTCTCTCTTCTTGACCGCCACACCCCACACCCCTCCTGCCTCCCCGTGGACTCATTGATCGGCCACGCAATCCCCNNCCCCCCCCCCCCCCCCCCTTCCACCTCCCTCTGCCAACCGGGGTGGATATAGGCAATGCAATATGAATTCTACCACTGTCAGCTTTCAGCGGATTTCAGCGGTCCTGCTGTCCACGTACCCTTGAACTCTTCGCTCACGCAGTCGCCATCCCAGCGGGGTCCATATTGGAACGCACCATTGTCCTGTTCAGAGCTGAGCTTTTAATTTGAGGTCTTCGAGTTTTCGAGGTCCAGAATTCCGGCCGAAAGGGCGAAGAAAAATTGATGGACAAATACTATGCACCTGGTTTTCGGGCCGGTATGCATGTCTCCGCGGGTGGGGTGAAGGAGGAAGGACCCCGGCGTTCTGGTTGCTGGGGTCGGGTGCTTAAGCGCGGGAGTTGAACACAAGTTGGTGGAGAGATGCTCTGCTCCTCTGTCCCGTGCTTGGGCCCAGCTGGCAGCATCCCGTTTCATCCTCGATGTTCAAAGCAGCGAACAATATGGAATTTGATATTTGTTGATATTTGTTTGTAAGTGTGGTGTGTGCAGTCTAGTATTTCACCGATGTGACTGCAGTGTCCAAACTACTGAAATGTAGGGTTTTTTTGGGGGGTACCATGCATATATATATATATATAAGGAACATGCAGAGCACAACTCGAAACGAACCGCATGAAAACCCCACACAATGGAACCGCACAGAGTCAGTTCCTGATTTTCGAAACGAGTCATAGACTCCTGGGAGCAAATCGTATCCCTTTTTTTCAACCAGTGAGCCTATCCACCTCGCAGTGTACACAATCCTGTGCGTGTCAGATGTGTCGTCCTGTGCGTCTTTCACTTCTATGCCATAAGACGTCGTTCCAGTCTTCGTGTTGAGGACGTCGATACCCTTCAGACTCATTTGCCGCACCTCGGGTTCAACAGCCTTGATATCCGCTCTTTTGCGCAGTACAAAATGTCATCAAATGTCTTCAAGTTATCTTCCGAGCATCTCCAGTAGCCGACGTCCAGGCGGTGTTGCCAGTGTCGCTGGTGCAGGTCGCCTGAAAGTTGACCTGCGACGAAGGCGAAGCCGCTGCGAACCTATGGCCGGGAAGACGCTGGCCTGCATGTCGAATGCCAGCTTCTGATTGGTCGTTTGCACCTCGCGAGCGCTTTGAAATGCAGACCTTTGAGCAAACACGGCCGTGGGCGTCCGGCAGATATAGACTCCAATCTGACATTGGACGCTTGAAAACTGGTCCTTGGTGCAGCGCCATGCCGACCCAGGATCTGCTACTGAATTACGAGGACTGAGTCTGAGCAGAATCCCACAGAGACTTGCAGTGCAGCCATGTGTCTGAGTGATTTGACAAGATGTGGGTGGGCTTATGGATGCTTCACCAACAGCGCAGAGTGCAATCAACACAACTCCAAAGGCCCGCCTCGAGTCAACAAGTCTGTCGAGAAGTCAATGAGGCTTCAGTTCAGTTCAAGCATAGCTATGCGATCATCGGCAAGCCGCTCTGCAGTTGCTACAAATGCGCCCAGGCACGCCATGGATACGAATTTTCCAACGGCGGGGTCCGTTCTAGTCTTGAGCTGAGAAAGAGATGAGAGTCTGGCCGCTTCCCCCAACTCTACCAGGTGCAGCTTGTGAACCAAGGCTGCTGATTAGGGTGATGGCCATAATGTGCATTGTACGTTATGAAGGCCACCTCGACCTCGGATGCCGTCGAAGGGGTGATGCCGCATAATGCTCTTCACAGCAGAGGACGCTGCTCGTTGTGTCTGCTCATCCAGCCAAGGATGTGGGCCCACCTTGAAAGGCTAGCAGCATGGGCTGGACAACGCACTGATTGCTGTCATGCTTTCTGCATGCATGCACACCTGCGCGTTGCACCACTGGCACAGGCATGTCCTGAGCAGAATTGCGATTGACCACACCCCGAGTAGCATCGGTAAAGCATCGGTGTTGTCAGTCGCCATGTTCAGGACGGCACCGGTTCTGTGCTCTGGCAGAGAAGCATCCATCCTCGTCAGAGCACATCAGGGCACCACTCAAGATTGGCAATGCGACGTGCTCGCCCCGATCCTCCATGTCGATCACGTGCTGAACCAAAGCTGATGTCCCTTCGACCTGTTGCTCTGAAGCAAAAAGAGGCTGACGCAGGGCACAGGCGGGCACGGCGGCCCACCTCGGGCAGAAACCACTCGACGCGCTGAGGTGCACTATTGAAGGCTTCCGTGGCCATGAGGTCGGGCCTTGACTTAGGACTTAGGTTAGGAATCATGGATATACACATGGTGCTGAAGTCGCTGCACTTCTTCAGTCAAGCCCACAAGCTGAAAAGCTAAGCCCTGCACGGCAGCTCGTATTCAGTGAAGTGCGTACATGGCTTGCCGATCCATGTCCTCTGCGATTGACGCTTCTCTTGCTACCACGCTCATAGCCACTAAAGCTGCACGCGCACGATCAAAGCAGTGCACAGGCAGCCTGAATGTTGCTTCCTCACCGAAGTGCGTGCAGGTTGCCTTGTCGTCGGTGGAAACCTGCCGGGATCCCATGCAAGGATAGCCTGGGCACCTAGCTGAGGAAAGGCCTCCTGACGAAATCGCAGTCCTCCAATGATTCTGTTATACCTGCCACAGATGTCTCACTGCGGGTATCACACTGCTGGCTGGACTGAGACTTGCTGGACTTCTCATGCGCCGCGACTGAACATAATGCATTTGGTCATCTTGCCCAGCCTCAAGTAATCATTTTGCACAGGAGCGGGCTTTTCGTATCCAGGATATAACCATCGTTGAGGAAGAGCACTGATATTGTAGCCCTGTCAGAAAGCATAACATCTGACAGGGACCTGACTTGAAAAGCTTCTCGCACTCGCGGCCCTGGCCTCTGGGACGGCCTCCGCCAGGCCCTCAGAGTAGAGGTAGGGCATTTCGGGGAAGACCAGTGGAAGAAGACCCAACCGCCTGGGTGTCTCATCGCAGCAAATCACGACGCTACATCCGATTCCGATGCTGGCCAGGTGCGTCCATGACCAGAAGTCTGCGAAACTGTTCACGTCACCGATCACCTTGTTGCCGAAGTAGCCTTCCTAGCCGAGCAGCCAGATGTGAACCGGCACCTTCGAGCCTAGGAAATCGTACAACACGTCCGAGGCCAAGCGTCGAAAGCAAAATTTGCATTCTCGGTAATGTCCGTCTCGATCGAATTTTCGACACTCATGACCTGATTGCATGCTGTCTGTGAGACTGGAGCATGCGTGCAACCGCTGCAATCTTTGACCGCCGCAACATCTTGCGCCAAATACCCCAGTGCAAAGAAAGCCTCAGCATGCCGACGCATGGCCAACTTCGACAGCGCAAGCTCTGACAGCAGTACAATGCGTTTTGATGCCTTTAACAGAAGGACAAACGAACCGGACAGGCTGTGTGCCTTGCTATTTCTGTCCAGATTCGCCAAGTCACAAATGATGCCAGGAAGACCACAGAGAAGGGCAGCTCCAAGCATGCCGCTTCTTTCTGCAACTCTTCTTTGATCCAGTTGGCATAAATCTTCTCCTAAGATGCGTTGGGAGCTGGATGTTGGCCTGTTGCCTCGGAGAGCCGAGGCTCCGCGACGCCGTCTTCTTCGATGGACTCGACCTTCACCGCCTTCTTCTTGTGGAAGCCTCGAGTCTGCGACTTTACGGAGTTGGCACATGTTGCGCCATGAAACAGAGCTCAATCACTGTCTCAGGTTGGCAGCTGTTGACCCACAAGGGGCTTTCCAGCAAGGACGGCTCGAAAGGTGAAGGCACCTCCCCTTGGTATCGTTTGCTTTTGCGTATGCGGGTCATGCATGGCTGACACGCGCTGACACCAAGTCACGGTGAGAGTCATGAGCTTGCCAACTTGCCATTGCCCCATGGCCACATCTCAAGGAACAGGTGTGCACAGGGTTCGGGCTGAGCTGCGTCACCTACGGCTGGTTGGTTGGTGAAAAACCAGAGTCCACACTCGACCCGTTAGACCCTTGAGGTTGTAGTAGGTTTTAGGGTCTAGAGTATATTCAGATGTCGTGCACTCCTTCAGGCCCTTGGGCTCAAGAATCCTCAGCCATGGGGCCTTGACACTTAAACTGCAAAACAGCCCAATCTGGTTAGGGGCTTAGGGTCCTGTAAGGCTCATTTTAGGGCTCCTGCGTGAGTAAGTTTGCAATGCTTAAGAACTTAAGATCTTTACCAGCAAACGCTGTGAATGCGTTCACATAGATGACTGTACCCTGGCTGTACCCGTCACTGCAGCATTGGACTGAAATTCAAAACAAAGCCTGAGCCTCACAACTTCTGTAATGGCAACCACCCGAACTAAGGCGCAAGTTGATGTTGTGGTTCAGGCTTGCCTGTCCAACCAGGGGCTGAGTAGGGGCTCAGGAGTTTTGTTGTGTCACACAGCCGCCCCTTCCACCCACCCCCCCTACAAAGCTCCCCGGCCTGGCCCTCTGCTTCCAGCCTCTCTTCCTCCCCCTCCTGCTGCTCCTCCCTCTGTGCAGCACTCTTGACCTGTTAGATGGGGCACGTCTGGTAAGAAGCTTGCAAGCCTCATGTTCGATTTCTGTATCTGGGCGTGTTCTCGACTTAATTTCTAAGATCAGATGTACAGCGAGACATCGTGGTTTACATGTGAATGTCAAGGACGTTCGTTCGACGACAGGATGAACAGATCGGCATGTATTCCTTTGAGGTCCGATGCTGCGCAGTGTTCGCGAAGAGTTCGGGACACGGAGAAGAACTATAGGCAACAATGGTAGATTCGTCATCACAGCGGATCCACAGCTGCCTTGAGCTCGCTTTTTCGGTTTCGGATGGAAGCGACACTTCGCTACCAGTCTCCACGACGCACCCAAGGGCTGTCCTAGCGCGCCCATTCGCTCTCAGCGCTGCTCTTCTTGTGGGGGTACTTGTTGAATGCCACCTCTGCACACAAGGTAGCCTTGCAAGGGCACTTCTTCGAAACATCGCGCCAGGAGCTCTTGGCTCTCGGCCTCCCAAGCCTCAGCACCTTTGCACAACGTGAGGAGGAGCGAGGCCAGCTCGCTGAGAGGCAACCTCTCAACCAAGCAAGCCACAAAAAGGGCAAAGGGCAGGGAGCCAAGCAGAAAGCAGAAGGGAGGGAGGGAGGGAGGGAGGGAGGGAGGCGGCAAAGCCGGGAGGCTTAAGACTTCTGGCAGGACTGTAAGGCTGCCTGATCTGCCACATGGTGTCGCGCTCCCTGACAGTCACGGTGCGATCCTTCGGAGCAGGCCCAATGAATTTCGCAAGTTCTGTGATTCTGCGAAAAACCCCTACATAACCTCAGACTCGTTAAACCTTGTCATGCTCCTTGCTCCATGCTCCTGATTTTTGCAAGCTGTGCTTGGCGCGTGTCTTGCTTTACCGTCACAACATGCTCGCCCATGGTGGTGCTTTGCACTCGCACCGATAGAATGCCCGTGCCGCCATGAACATTAGAAGCCTCGTATGAGGCTTCCATCCAACATGGCAACTAAAGAGTTTAAGAGCACAGACCAAGGCTGCCAGCGTGAGTCTGGCAAGCTGTGCATAACAAAATGACATTTGCTAGCGTGAATTCTGAACAAGTTGGCATCGTCAAGCCACCCAGCTGCAAGGGCCGCTGGGCACCGCTTCCGCCTCCCGAAGGCAGTTACGGAGTGCAGATTGATTTATGTCAGCGTCCGCCGGAGAACACTTGAGCATGGGCGTGGTATGACAGCAGCCTGCTGACTGCCGGGTGTTCCAAATAAAGAAACCTATTTCAGGTCGGTGTTGCCAGGTGCATTGAACCAACCGGCCGCCAAATGATGCCGATGACTGCTTTCGCACACAAGTGCACAAAATACTTCGACTTGGCCTGGAAGTGCATGCTCAGTCAGAAGCCCGGGGGCAAGGGCTCGGAAACCAAAGAGAGCACACATTGGCGACGTTAAGAGCAAAGCTTCTGCGATGCCTAGGGCCTATGCCATGCCTATGCCGGTCTGGATTCTTCAACGAGGATAGGCTCCGCTCAGGAAGCCCGCGAATGCTCACGAGCCAGTATCCATGCTGAGGTTTTTGGTTGAGATCTATTCTCGGGAGAAGGAGAGCTCGGAGAGCCTCTCAGGAGACGTTGTCATTGCAACTGCGAAAGACGCATTTGAATTTGCAGACAGAGCACACGGCAAAAAAAATTGTCCGCCTCTGTTAGCCACTTCCCAAGAGAAGCTCCCGCTCGGCACGCTCGAAAGCCGCCAGGCTGGTGCTAAGGCTTTCGATTTGCTGCCGCAGCGATACTTGCATGTTCCTCAGACACTCAACGCATGGAGATGCTCCACTCCATGGCGGACGGACACACCATGACCACAACAGACCTTCTCCAAGGCCAGCCGCCGAACATGAAGGAGTTCGGCACGCTGGCCAGGGCTGAGATGCTTTTCCTGCAAGTTGACTTCCAAAAAGAACTGTCCGATGCGTACAAAGCAGTTGGCAGACCAGGCGCTGTAAGTATGTCCCACTGCTTCTCAGCCATCTCGGCAAAGCCGGTCGCCTGAAAGCAGAGCTACAACAAGAGCAAAGCCCAGGTAGCTCCTCGTGCAGGAGATTCCGAGGTTGCCTTCGGGGACAAAGGCTTCCACCGTTCGTCATCAAAGCCTCTTGTGCTGTTGGAAGCTGTGCTTTGAACGTGAAGGTCCTTAGTGGCGAGAGCTTGCCCCTTGCCGGTCGAATTTTCTATCTACAGTACAAGCCTTGACTCAACCTGAGAGCCGATCGATTTGCTTTGCTAGCATGTTGTGCAGATTCTCGGACTTTGTGGATGCACGCCTCGCCTCACAAATCAAAGCTGTCAGCAACGGTATCAGGCAGAATTGGGACTGGGACTGATACACTCCCTAACCAGTGCGTGCAAGCATCCACTTCTGTTTCCGGTATGGATGTTCTCTCTGCCGGCATAGGCTGCAACTGAGCATCCCCAGATGATTTTCCTCACATTCATTCGAAGCGGTCACCGGAAATGACACACAATCTGTAGCTGACATGGGCCCAGTGAAACACCTCCTTCAATCCAGCGTCGCCCCGGCTGAAGGACTTCATCTGCTGGGTTTGCCTCAAGCATTGTGACACAATGAAGCTGCTGCTGCCTGCGAAGCTCTCACGCGCCTGTGCAATGCTCTTTCCGTTGATGGACTTTAGCTTTTTGGCGCTGAAAACCTCGCTGTCGTTCGGGTGCTTCCTAGCCGGCATGCCATGTTTACAGTCCAACAAAGACCACCGCTAAGCAAGGAAGCACGCAGCCTGATGGCCAAAGCTCGCCGCACTGTAGGATGCATATTCTCCAGAACACGTGCACCTGCACCGGGAAGCTTAGCGATTTCCACTGCCATATCCATGTGCTGCCCAGTAAAAAACCGTCAAGAGCACCTTTGTACTTTTCCTCCAACTGCTTTGAGAACTGCTCGTAGCGCGTCCAAGGGTTCACTTGCAGCTGCCACTGGGGCTTCTCTGAGTCCTTTTGCCTGGACGGCTGCACGTTGCAACCGCAAGGCGGCAAGGTGCACTTTACAGCGCAGTCACCCTGAGCCGCCGGCTGTTTGTTCAGCTGCGTCATGACGACTCCCTGGTCAGCATATTCTCCCTGCAAGCCTGCCAAGGAGATCCAAGGAGTTGGCACCAGTGTGCAGGGTGGCTGCATGCCTAAGAAACACCGAAAAACCCCACACTGTACAGTTAAGATAAGCCCAGAACCCACATGGCAGGCGGCACCTTCTCTAGTCATTTTGCCATCATGACTGCAGTCGTAGAGGACTGGGATGATGCTCTGCAACTTCTGAACCTGACATCTGGAAAGCGAAGGGCGGGAACGCAAGACCGCTTTAAATCTGCAAACTTCAGATCTCGAGCTGCGGCACATGCTCATTCCAGGACGTGGTCTCCGCAGCATCTGGCCCACCAGAAAAGCTCATGTTGTACAGGTTGTCGATCAAGAAGCATGCATCCATCACGCCGTTCCTGGGCAAGGCAGACAAGGCTTGAGTTCAAACGATTCAGTCTGCTGATGCTGCAACAAGATATGCCCAGGCAATGCCCCCGACGAGGTGCCAACCCCGCTGCAAGCCCACTCCGGCGATCCAAAATGGCTCTGTCACCTTTGTTTGCACATGTAGAGCCTTTTTCTTCTTCGTCAGTCCAGGAATAGCAAAGCTAAGAAAACAACACAAGGGTCTAACAAGCTAGTGGTCTAACGGTCTAAGTCAGGACAAGACCTCATCGGCTGGCGGATAGCAATCGCATGAAACGCACAGGCCTAAGCGTTCTAAACTCGCGGACCTTCTGGTGACACCAGCAAGATCCTTTGATCCTGTTTAAGATTGTCTAATCTGCAATGCCCAGGCACTGCATCTCCAACCAATCCTATCGGTGGCACCAAAGACTTTCCTGTCCAGGGTCCATGCACCTGCGGAGACGCGAAGTCCATCCAGCTAATCTTTGGCTTGGCTGAGTCGCTGATGACTCGTGTGGGTGCGGTTGCGGCCTCAGTGTCGTACCCGATGGGAGGCAAGTTGAAGGCAAAGTTCTTCTTGCATTTCCATATTTCGGAGAAGTCGAAAGCCTGCAGGCCAGTCACGGATTGTCTGCCGAAAGGTTTGAAACAGTTCACTAGTGGCACCGGCTGCCGGGGAAGCTCTGAGGATCATGCCATCACGTCGTTGGGCTCCTCCACGAAGCCACCATTGCTGAGGGTCTCATCCACAGGAATACCGACCTTCGCCATCCAGTCTGCACAATGTACGTACATTATTGCAGGTCCTGTATCGTGAAATCACATCATGAAGGGTCCACATGGGGTTCACTGCGGTTGGCTGCGAAAAAAGTGGCTAAGCTTGCCCAACCGCTGGCCTCTTTGCATCTCGCCAGCACCCATCTTTTCAAGCGCAGCTTCTCCTCAGCCTTGTTTGGATTCACCTTGGTGACGAGCTTGAAAGGTATCTCTCGTTCTGTTACATGTCGATGCCTATGCCGACTGTGTGCCTATGTGTATACAAATTATACAAACATACATGTGTACACATGTGTGCGCGTGGGATGTGGCATAAGGCCTGAAAGCGTTGCACTGTGTCACTATGTGCGTCTATGCAGAAGACATCCATTATCATTTACACATGGTCATTCACATGCGGGAACAAACAGCAGACGACCGGGAGAGACCGACGGACAGACAGACAAACAGGCAGACAGAGAGAGAGAGAGAGAGACATGAGAGAGANNAAAAAAAAAAAAAAAAAAAAAATACACGCGCGCTGGCCTTGTCCCGGCCAGAATGAAAGGAGTAAATGCTTCCGCTAAAGCCGGCCGCTAGCAGGTCTTCCTTGCTGGGTGTGAAGATGACGTAGTTGTGGAAGGAAGCCTGCAGCAGCGAAGCATTGAAAGCGAAATTGTAGTGCAGGACGCTGCAAACATGAAGCCAGCTTGGCCTTGTAGTAGTTGAGTCCGGCCATGTTTCCTGCACAGCGGTATGCGAAAAGAGGCTTGTTAATCGTGCACAGAATGTGAAGTCAATATTAATAGCAGCACACGTTCCTTGTGCCTGAGCCCACTTACCATTCCTTGAGCTCACGTGCTCCACGCAGTTGCAGGGCCTTGATATTACATTGTCCATCATGCCATCAGACTATGGACATTGGTCCATCAGCGTCCCGACAAGATGTTGTCCAGCAGGATGAAATTCACTCTCAGGGTGACTGCTCGTCTCCTTTTGCATGTCGACGGGTGCATCCGGCTATTGATTATTGTTGCTTGCTGCGGATGCACCACCAGTGTCAGAAGAGCTTCCAGCTCGTCAGGGAAACTAGACTTGACAGCCGTGCAAAGATGTGGCAACGGATTGTGTTCAGCACGTCGCACAATGACGACAAAACGCTTGTTCAGTGTGGCGACAACACGGCACCCATGCTGCTGTCATCGTCCGGCAGACCTGTTGCTAGATCTGTGGCTGCTGACTGCAGCTGCTGCTGCTGCTGGTAGTGCCGGTGCAACTGTAGTATTAGTTCTGGTGCTAAAAATGGCAAGGAGCAGTAGCAGCTGTGTTAGCAGTTGTCTGTGTCAGTGCTCGCAGTTGTAGCAGCCGTTGTCGTCGTAGACGAGGTAGTAACAGTAGTAGAAATAGCGGTAGCAGTAGTAGTAGCAGTAGCAGTAGCAGTGGCAGTAGTAGTCGTCGTCGTGGTGGGAGTAGTAGTAGTAGTAGTAGTAGTAGTAGTGGTAGTAGTAGTGGTAGTAGTAGTAGTAGTAGTAGTAGTAGTTGTAGTAGTAGATGGTGGTGATGATAGTCGATAGTAGATACTAGTGGTTCGCGGTAGTTGATATTAGCATTTTTCGTACTAGCAGTAGTAGAAATAGACATAGCAGTAGCAGCAGCAGCAGCAGCAGCAGCAGCAGTAGTAGTAGTAGTAGTCGCTGCAGCAGAAGTTGTAGCAGCCGTGGTCGTGTCGTAGTCGTAAGTGGTAAGTCGTAACTCGTAAGGGTGGTAGTAGTAGTAGTAGTAGTAGTAGTAGTAGGAGGAGGAGGAGGAGGAAGAGTAGTAGTAACAGTAACAATAATGATCAAAGTCATAATAAGAATCGTAATGGTAAGAGCAATACTGATAGCAAT